>JAZKJV010008298.1:0-53938 GCA_037367405.1 Ottelia alismoides | reverse complement strand
TAACACGAAATTGGCTAGACATATCTTTAGGTTGTTCCTTTGCCTCCTTGTGATCGACCTTGGGACTTGCCCAAGTAAAATAAACATAAAACCACTTGATTAAAATTGCTTAAAATTTTGTGGTTATTTCTTGACTGTTTCCGATTGCCGCCTACAACGAACGACTTTGATTATTTTCACACTCGACAATTAAAAACAACTCCTTAACCCGGCGTTTACGGACTCGTCAAACCCCCAGGTTACGAAGTCGAGGGGGAGTATGTTTGCCGGCTTCACAAAGCAATTTATGGTCTAAAGCAAAGTTCGAGGGCATGGTTTGAGAGACTTAGTTCAGAGATTAGCACTCTGGGCTTTCAGAGAACTACATCTGACCATTCAGTCTTTGTCAGAAAACGATCAACAGGTACTGTCATACTAGCTGTATATGTGGATGACATGGTTGTTACAGGTGACGACGATAAAGGAGTGCTAGAAGTGAAGACTTTTCTGCAAAAGGTTTTTGTCACCAAGGATCTGGGGCAACTTCGCTATTTTCTAGGTATTGAAGTCTTACGCACCAAGAAGGGGCTTCATATGTCACAAAGAAAGTACTGCTTAGATATACTAACTGAAGCAGGATTACTTGGGTGCAAGCCATCTGGCATACCTGCAGAACCAAAGAAACATTCTACACTAGATGATCCTGCCTTTGAAGATACTACAAGATACAGAAGCTGGTTGGCAAACTTCTGTACCTTACTGTTACTAGGCCAGACATATCATATGCTGTGAACAGAGCTAGCCAACACATGGAGAAGCCATGCTACAGCCACTGACAAGATGTTCTTCAGATCCTTCGCTACCTGAAGGAATCCCCTGGACGTGGTCTATTCTATGGGGCAAATGGATACACTAAGGTTGCTGCTTATGCTGATGCTGATTATGCAAGCTCACCTGAGGATCGTTTCTACGACGGGCTATGCGATGATGGTAGGAGGTAACCTTGTTAGTTGGAGGAGCAAGAAGCAGACGGTGGTTTCCCGATCCAGTGCAGAGGCAGAATATAGGGCAATGGCCCAAGCCACATGCGAAATTACCTGTTACTGTCTCTTTTGCAAGAACTCAATATTGCTATCACTACTCCTGTTCCTCTATACTGTGATAACAAATCTGCCACTTATATTGCTACAAATCCTGTGTTCCATGAGAGGACCAAACACATTGAGATCGACTGTCATTTTGTTCGTGATGCTGTACGAGAATGCAAGATTTCTACACCACATATCTCAACAGATCTTCAGCTTGCAGACATATTCACAAAGGCCTTATCAAAGAAGCGCCTTTCCTGGATATCTTCCAAGTTGGGCATGATCGATGGATATGCTCCAACTTGAGGGGGAGTGTTAGAGATTGCAGAAGATTTCCTTCTTTATATTCTATTGTAATCCCACGAGGGCTTTTATGTTAAGAGAATATTCTATGTGGCTATTTGTTAAGAGAATATTCTATAGAGAATATTCTATATTCTAAAGAATATTCTATAGACTATTCTCCTTTGAGCCCTCTAGGGTTTAGTCCTATATAAGGACCCCTAGGCCTCCTGAACAAACAACGAATCATCTTTTCTTATCATTCTTTCACATGGAATAAACATGTCATTCATTTTTCCCAACATGGTATCAGAGCGACGGTCCTAGACCGGAGTTCTCGAAACCCTAACCCTAACCCCACCACACCCGCCGGCCCCCTTCTTCTCGCTCCATCGGCGCCGCCCAAGCTTGGCTTTGCTCTATCGGCGCCGCCTCTCCAACCACCGCCGCGCCTCCGCGTGCAGCACACGCGCGCTGTGCGCCTGTGCGCGACTTCTCCGTGCATGCCTGCGCGCCTCGCCTCCTCCTTCCAGCGCCTTGCGCCTTGCGCCTCGCATCCCCAGGTGCACGCGCTGTAGCATCCTTGCGCCTGCGCCTTGCGCCTCCTTGCACGCGCATCTCCAGTGCCTGCGCGCATACTTGCACGCGCTGTAGCATCCTGTGCCTCCTTGCGCGCGCTGTAGCATCCTTGTGCGCATCCTTGCGCGCGCTGTAGCACCTGTGCACCATCACCAGTGCACACGATCACCTGTAGCGCATCTCCAGTGCACGCATCCCCTGCGCGTGCATCTTCTCTGTGCTGTGCGTGATTCCTGCGTGCGTCTAGGGCTTAGCACGCACACCTTCATGGGGATAGTTGCTTGAGGTCTACACATGCAACTAATCCCGTCTATGTTATTGTAGACAAAGCTCATCTTCAGTCAATCGCTCCAGTCTTCCATCTCCAGTATGTCAGAAAGCAAGGCGGATATCCCATCTATTGGCGCCTTTCGTGGTCCAACGCCTATTGTCAAGATGGACGGTACAGACTATGAACTGTGGGCAATGCAGTTTATGAGTATGATGAAGTCAACAGGTAAGAAGCACATTCTTACCGAACCTGAGCCTGCAGAGAAGACTGGAGTCAATGCCTCTTGGGAGGCCGATGATGCATATGCCAAGGTTTGGCTATCTGGTACGTTGGCTATTGAAATTGCCAATGATATCCTACATCAACCCACAACTAAGGATATGTGGGATATTCTGGCGGCAACATACTCTCAGGCGAAGAACGAGACGAAGATTCTGCAACTTCAGCATGACATATTCACAATAAAGCAGAATGGTCGCCCTTTACATTCTCTCTACACATCACTGAGAGGGATGTTCGAGAAGCTTTATAGCTTCATGCCTCTTACTGCCACGCCAGAACATCAGAAGACGTACAGGAATGCGACCATGGTGGGTGTGTTCCTGGTTGCACTCGATCCAGAGTATGAGGCAGCACGATCACAGATTTTGGCTGACTCAACTATTCCTCCCATGGAGGAAGCTTTTCATAGATTGAGTCGGATCACAGTTCCTTCTGCGTCGGCGGTATATGATCAGTGCAGATGTTACATTTTTTGAATCTGTTATGTATTTTTCAGCATCAGGAGACAAGCAGCTACCACCTATACCTCCTGATGCCATATACATGACACCACCACCTCAGATGCCGTCACCACCACCAACGCCTCATATGCCATCATTACCACCACCACCACCACCACCACCTATCTCACCGCTACCGTTCCATTATACCCGCAGGCCTCCTCCAGCTCATGGTCATGACTCGTCCACTAGCTCGCCTATGGTATGTAATGAAAATATTAATGTTGATGGATCTGACGACATTTCTGAGCAGGATGTGGTGCAGGAGCCAGATGAGTCTACAGCTGATTTGGATGTTCCCATTGCTCTACGGAAGTCGAAGAGGAGCTGTGCTAAATATCCATTATCAGCATCAGTGTCTTTTGAGATGCTATCTGGAGATTTCAGGTCGTTTGTTATGGCACTTTCAGCTATAGATATTCCACGGAATCATCATGATGCTCTGCAGGATAGTAGATGGCGGCTAGCAATGGAAGAAGAAATGGCGGCACTTCAGTCCAGAGGAACTTGGAGTTTGGTTCCTATACCTCCAGATGTGAACCCGGTGAGCTGCAAGTGGGTGTTTACAGTGAAGCACAATGCAGATGGCTCCATTGACAGGTACAAGGCGCGTCTTGTTGCACGTGGCTTTACACAGACATACAGAGTGGATTACCTTGACACATTCTCGCCTGTGGCACGTCATTCCACTCTTCGGATCTTGTTGCAGTTGCTAGAGACTGGCCGCTTCATCAGCTGGACGTGAAGAATGCATTCCTATATGGCGATTTGCAGGAGGAAGTCTATATGCAACTGCCACCTGGTTTTGCTGTTGAGGGGGAGTGTTCCAAGGTATGCAGGTTACATAAGGCCATATATGGCCTTAAGCAGAGCTCCAGAGCGTGGTTTCAGAAGCTCTCAGATCTTTTTGAGAAACAAGGATATATACGCTCCAATGCTGATCATTCCTTGTTTATACAGAAGACGGCTAGAGGTATCATTGTAATCATGGTTTATGTTGATGATATCTTGATTACAGGAGATGATGAGCAGGGCATAAAGCAGGCGAAAGAAAGACTGGGAACCGAATTTGTCACCAAGGACTTGGGAGACCTTAGATATTTTCTGGGGCTGGAGTTTGCTAGAAATCCATATGGGTTAGTAATGTCGCAGAGGAAATACGTTACAGATCTATTGAGTGAGACAGGTATGCTAGGGTGTCGACCTGCTACGACACCAATGGATCCCAACATGAAGCTCTATGATGATGATACGGAAGAGGTGGACAAGAGAAGGTACATAGAACTGGTAGGCAAACTATTGTATGTCACGATCACTAGACCTGATATATCATTTGCAGTGAGTCGTGTGAGCCAGTTCATGGAGCAACCACGTCAGGTCCATATGGATGCAATACACATGATTCTGAGATATCTAAAATCATCTCCAGGTGCAGGCTTGCTATTTAAGAAGGGAAAGGGGATCTCTATCACAACGTGTGCTGATGCAGACTATGCAGGATGCCCCAAGGATAGGAAGTCCACCTCAAGATTTGCAGTCTATGTTGGAGATGCCCTAGTCTCGTGGAGGAGCAAGAAACAGACAGTAGTAGCTAGATCCAGTGCTGAATCTGAATACAGGGCTATGGCCCAGGCTAGCACAGAAATGATGTGGGTGAAATCTTTACTTACATATCTATGTCTTGATATACCGCTTTCTATGATGTTGGAATGTGACAATCAGGCCGCCTTGTTCATTGCAAACAACCCAGCCTTCCATGAGAGGACCAAGCATATTGAGGTTGACTGTCACTACATACGTGACATGATTCAGAAGGGGTTCATTGCTACATCTCACGTCACATCAGAGAATCAGACTGCTGATATATTCACCAATGCATTACTTCGAGGCCCATTCCAGAAGTGTGCGTCCAAGCTGAGCATGATTGATATCTATGCTCCATCTTGAGGGGGAGTGTTGACGCATATAGAGTAGTGCCTGTACCTCTTCGTTATTTTATTTTTCAGTTGTCTACTTTATGTAATTTACCCATAGGCTACTCTCCTATATAAGAGAGCCTAGGGCTTATGGAATAAACAGGTCATTCATTTTTCCCAACAATTATCTCCTGCGACATCTCTCCAGTTTTTTCCTCAATGACAATATTAATTGTTTTATTTATTATTAATCTCAAAATTTGCTTTGGATTGTCCTTAATCTCTCCTATTTCTTTTCAATATTTCTTCTAATAACGTTTATTAAAAACAACCAATCTTACAAATGTGTTTAAACATTCTTGAATAAGGGGATTTAAAAATTATGAAGGCTTTTGGTATTGTTTTAGTAATTAGATTTGTTTCTTCTATGGTACTAAGAGGTTTCTACATCCATAATCCTAGTATTAAAATTATAAGATATATGTGAAAGATAATATTCAATATATTGAATATTATGCATGGACATCTTTCTTTTAAGAGAGACTAGGGTTAGGGTTAATAAAAACAAAAGCCACCACTCAAACTATAGCCGCAATGCTCAAATTGTCACACTTCCCTTCAAGCTGGTGCATATATGTCTAACATGCTTAGGTTGTTATAATATCGTTTAAAGGAAGCTTGGGAAGTGCCTTAGTGAACATATTAGTTGAGAAAAGAAAGGTAATGGCTTAATTCTATTATGCTACCCTAGGGCTCCTTGCATGGGGGAAGGCCTAGGGTTATAAAGAGAGATACCCCCTCTAGTCAAAAGACTAGTACACCCCCGAGTGAGTGAAATATAACATAACACTCACAATTCCCTTTAAACTGAAGCGTATATGTCAATCATGCTCCAATTGTCACAATATTTTTCAAATTGTATAGGAACGAGTAGCTTGGCAGACATATTGGCAGTTTAATTTGTAGAAGGTACACTGAGAGTATGCATCAACCCTTTTTTATCCGGTCCTTGGTATAATGCTAGCCAACTTCCACGTGCTTGGTATTTTCGTGAAACATGAGGTTGTTTGCTATAACACATTGCTGCTCAATTATCGCATATGAGCTTCATAATGTCAGTGAGAATGACATGAAGATTTTAAAGTACGATTCAAACCCATTCTAGTTCTGGTGCTACATGAGCTTTATCTCTGTATTCACTCTCAAATATTTTGAAAATGGTCTTGAGCATGCCAAAGCTTTGGATGAAATTTGGCGCTTGTACATTTATAATATATCATTATTAATATATATATATATATATATATATATATTAGTCTAAAGGAGATTCATCCCATAGATTCTGAAAAAACTATAACATGCTGGAAACAAAAAGCTTAGGTCCTTTTGAGGTTTTCAATGGTGCTTTAGTTCTTTGACTGATACTTGGTCTTCCAAGCTGCAAAGATGATTAAGCACACACACCTATAGATAATTGTCTTTCATTATTAAAACAATTGCTTGGAGTGAATTTTCCCCAACAGTTCTAGACTTACTAGTTCTAGCCAACAAAAGTATGAATTTCTCTTTATGACTTTGGGAAGCTGTTGCTGAAGAAACTAATACATATATGCGAGGAACTTAACTTTAACCTGTTGACTTTTTCTGTAAAGTGTCAGCCTGGGTATCCTATTTCTTCAAGTGGCTTTTTTTTCACAAAACTCAGAATATGATTTATAGATTATTTTAAAAAAATACAAGTTAACATGTACGGCTCTCTTATGATTTGCTTGTTGATTAGTTAATTTATATGCACAGGCTTTAATCTCTCTTGATCCAGTCCGAGCAAAGAATGATCCAGTTATTGTAAGAAATGTACCTTACTACAAAGCGAAGAAGGCATTAGAAGCCGAAGTATTGAAACTTAATGCTCCACCTCGACCTGACAATTGGGGTGTAAGTTTTAGAGTTTGTTTTACTTTCTTTTGTATCCGTCTATTCTGTTCTCTTGCAGTAATTTTCATCCCCTAACTCCATGTCTCCAGTAAGTTATTGCTTGAAATTATGCTTTCAGAATTATTACAGGTGAACACTAATGGTCCTAAGGTTTTTTTAAACTGTGAAAAAGGATGTTCACCCTTGCAAGGAGTTCAAGCAGAACTCCATTAATAGTTAAAAAAAGGAATTTATAGCAGGTTAGATCAAGAGTCAAACACATGAATTATTGGCTGTATTATTTTCGTACTTTCTTAAACCCATTAGTTATAAGTCAGTTATTTTTAGATGCTTTTACACTTTTGACCCTTCAGAAAATGCAAATATACACGTGCCCCTACATGTTGCATATTTCCATTATGACCTCTCATGTCTACAATACGACCAAGACTTAGCAACATGGCTGAATATATATGTTGGAGTATGTAATAGATGGGTAATTGGATCTCTCCTCCACTTAAATTTAGTCCCACATCATCTATAAGGGGGACTGTGGTCTGTCTGTGGGGCTATATAAGAAGTCCCACATCCCCTGTATTCATTGAGAGACTGCAATAGATGATCCAACCCTTAAATGCCTTCTCTCGTGGTTTCATCCCGCTCCTCAGAGTAGGGTTCCATGTAAAATCCTGCTTGTTCAATGTTATATTATTTCGTGTTTATCGATTCGCTTTTGCATTTCTAGATTTCAACATGATATGAGAGTGATCGATTTGGGAAGCGTCTTTAAGATTCAACTTTATTTTGGTTATTGTTTTATCATGATACAAAAGTTCTATATAAATTTTTTGTTCATCAATTTTGTTTATCGAAGATTGGCTTCTTCAACAATAGAATCAAGAATGTTGGGTTTCCCTTTGAAACCCTATATTTCTTTGTGTGTGTTAGAGAATATTCTGTGGTTATTTCTGAAGAGAATATTCTATAAACAATATTCTATAGAATATTCTCCTTTGAGCGCTCTAGGTTTTTGTCCTATATAAGGAGTCTTACACCCACTGTACTCATTGAGAGAATTCTAATAGAATATCCGCCCCTTTGAGGGCTTCTCTCGTGGTTTCATCCCGCTCCTTAGGGAGTAGGGTTCCACGTAAATCTTTGTGTTCTAATGTTTATCATTTTGTTTATCGATTCCGCTTCCGCTTCTCAGATTTCAACATGGTATCAGAGCTGAAAATTGGGTATTTGCTTGAGACCTAGGAGGGCTGAAAGAAAGTGTAAAAAAAGAGAGATTGGGCCCCTTTTTGGGCCGAGATTGAAGTTAAAAAAAGAGAGGAGGGGATCGGGAAAAAAGGCGTGTACAAGAAAAAGCCGTACGCAAGTATTTTGAAAAAAAAGGAAGAAAAAAAAGAAAGAATAAAAAGACCGTAAAAAAATTGAAACGGCTTAAAAATATTCAAAAAAAAAGATGAACGGCTTTAAAAAAAACGTACGAGAAAATGTGAATTGTGAAAAAAAAATGAATTATGAAGCACAAAAAAAACAAAAAAAAGGGAACATAAAAAAATGCATGTTATTCATTTGTTTCTCCCAACTTGATGCTATATGCTCCTATTTTATCAAATATGGGAGAAAGGGGGAGTCAGAGCTAAATTCTTCAGGACATCTGCACGTCCACGACTGACAGTGACAGACCATCACTCCAGCTTTCTACAGATCATCCATCTTCACCGAGCATCAACTTCTTCGTCGAGGCGTATACTTCTTCTTTTACGACCCGATCAGTTTACCGCGCTGGATTTTTTCTGCAAGCGGTTCTTCTCCAGGCACGACAGAGATACGTTCCGGTGACCTGATATCGTAGCGGTTCTACAAGCATGACAGAGATACGTTCCGATGACCTGAAAGCCGCAGACCCGTCCTCGTGCGTGGTCGTCCAGCAGTAGCGGACATGTGTTCTTGTGATGTATCGTGTGAAGATGTGTTGTATACTTTCTTTTTGTTGCAAGCTGCATCTTTCTCATCTCCAGCTTGAGTGGGAGTGTTAGAGAATATTCTGTGGTTATTTGTTAAGAGAATATTCTATATACAATATTCTATAGAATATTCTCCTTTGAGCGCTCTAGGTTTTTATCCTATATAAGGAGCCTTACACCCCCTATACACATTGAGAGAATTCTAATAGAATATCCGCCCCTTTGAGGGCTTCTCCCGTGGTTTCATCCCGCTCTTTAGGGAGTAGGGTTCCACATAAATCTTTGTGTTCTAATGTTTATCATTTTGTTTATAGATTCCGCTTCCGCTTCTCAGATTTCAACAGTGTGAAATGCTATGGAGAAAAGTTGGAGCATGTCTTGTTATCCTTATGGTGATTTTGTTGCAAAATCGTGTGGTTGCTTATTTGAGGTCATGTTTTAACTTGCACATGACATGATGATAGATGCTTCTGTCGATTGAAGAAAAAAAATGAAAACATGCAGCATCGCTGAACATGGAGGAATCCTTGCAGGCAGAGGAGACCGCGTGCGACACGGATCTCTAAAGATGGTGGCACTCCCTAAGACCCTGCAATCGTTGCTATCATCACCACATGACCTAATTTTTTCATCACTGTGAAACTCAACAATTCTTCCATCTGGGTGATGGCGGCGACACGATCAACTCAGTGACGGTACTGGGTCATTTGGAACTCTATGGCGGAACATCTAGATGATCTCCTCCTAGGTGCGGAAGCGAGAAGGAGAATCAACTAGGAGTAACTCAAAGAAGAAGATGGAGGACCGAAGGCGCGCATGATTTGTGCACACCTCTGCACGTGAATCGAAGATGTGGTCGTGGATATTAGCACATGATCTCCCACAAGAACTGTAGGAGATCGATCGTGCTCTCAAGGAGCACTTCCATGTGGCACCAACGTGCGATCTCTCTGATAACCTTGCCACAGAAGCATTGATGGATCCTCTCCAGAAGATAGGCGGTGGGATCCCCTTTAGAGCCCTATTCCTTGGCGGCGACGTGATGAGATGAGAAAGGTTTCTTTCGAAGGAGAGGTATATTTTTCTCTGAAGCTTTGTATGGTCCAACCAAGGCCCAGTTCTGGAAGGGTAACAAAAAAAGAAGGGAACAATCTGCTAATACACAGTATTGGGGAAAAAGATGGGCTCTATTTTGGCCCAACAAGCCTCTTATTAAAAAAAGGAGATATTTTTGGGCCCAAAGTTGGGCCACAACAAAAAAAGGAAGGGCTGATTGGCAAAAGGGAGAGAGAGAGTTTTTTTCTGAAAAAAGTGATGAACAAAAAGCCATAAGAAAAAAATAATAGCGAGAAAAGAAGAAGAATTTGTTAAGAAGAAAAAAAGAATAGCCGAAAAAAAGAACAGGAAACAGTTACAGAATAATAATAATAATAATAATTTATGCAAAAAAAGATGCATGCTTTGGCTTTTCCCAACTTTGATGATCCGTGCTCTTATCCTATCAAGTACGGAAAAAAGGGAGTTAGATAAGGCATAAATTCTTCTTCTTGAGATGTATATACATGACTTCTACTGTCCGTTTATGACCGACAGACTGACACTCCAGACTACTACTACCAACCGTCTTCACCGAGCATCGACTACTTCATCGGCGTGTCTCTATCCCTAACTACTACTCTGAGTTGGACTTTTTCCTTTACAATGTCTACACCAGGCACAACCTGGTTGTTGCAGCGACTGATGTTCTTTCTAGGTAACCTGATTGTGGCAGATCCGTCCTCGAGCGAGATCTTATACCAGCAACGGTTACTTTAAATGGGATGTCTCTATCCCCATCCGTCCGGGATGTCTATATCCCCATCTCTCTTAGATGTATCAAGTGAATATGTGTTGTATATTTTCTTTTGTTGCAAGCTGCAACGTTCTCTGCTCCAGTTTGAGGGGGAGTGTTGGAGTATGTAATAGATGGGTAATTGGATCTCTTCAAAGTCCAATGACCCCCATTCATGTTTAGTCCCACTCGTCCATAATCGGACTATGGTCTGTCCGTGGGGCTATATAAGAAGCCCCTCACCCTTTGTACTCATTGACTTTCATCCCACTTCTCTCGGAGTAGGATTCCACGTAAAACCCCGAGTGTTCAATGTCTTGTTTATCGATTCGCTTCTGCATTTTTAGATTTCAACAATGTAAAATTTGAAGGCTTATAGAATCATGGCTTTAATATGAAAAGTGCAGGGCGCAATTGTAACTGCAATGTTTTAGCAGGGTGTGCAATTATGAAACTCCATTTTTAGTCATCTTATTTTTCCAGAAGGAAATCAGTAGTGTTTTTAATGCTGACATTGATGGTAATTATCCTCTTTGGAATATGACTTGCCAGATGCATGGTGGAACATAATGTGGTGTGCACCATTTTTAGGTGCCCACCCTTTTTATCACAAAAAAATGTCGGAGAAATCTTGTAAAATGCCCAAATAACTTATTTATGATTAAAAAATGATGTAAGTATTGGAATTAGGATATCATTAGTTGCTTTGTATTTTTTGAAGGTATTTTAGGCTATGAAACCGCATTTACTGTATCATATCTACATTGTATTTTATAAACATTGGTTATTGTCACAATAATTGAGATTACATTCTATGCATTATGTTAGTTGTGATGCATGGTGTTGTCTGTTTCCTTCCAACTATGAAACTCCGATAGAGGCCCATCCAAGAATTTGATTATCCTTCCAACTACTTATCGGTGCTGTGTAGCAAATCGTGGATCTATAAACTGATGCTGAAACAACAAAGATCAATGTTTATGCTAGTTCTACAATGCATTCGGTTCCTCTACAGTTGTAATGAGGAATAAAATCTCATGTTCAAAGTTTGGGATATTCATATTGTATCACCGAACCTAGAATAATGAAATAAAATTTTTTAATGGCTGAACCAACATGCCTTATAATTAATCTATATAAAAATATGGATCTCACTTTTTAAAAGTTCTGTTAGATGAAACCAACAGTTTTGCGTTTGCTGAGATTTTTCCTTTCGATGTCTGCTTCACACTCCTAGCGAACTTGTGAATACACGCTTTACAGACAATAATCAAACTTTCTAGATAATTCTGATTATTAAAAATTACAGGCTGGCGAACTGAATCTTCCGCTAAATGCAACTTCATGGTCTGAGGAGGAGCTCAAGGATCCCAAGAAATTATTGGAGATGACTACCCTTCTCACTGCTCAGAGGGAAATGGAAGACAAAATCTTGGATGCACAGTGGGAAGCTAAATGGCGTCAGGAAAAGGTATGTACAATGCTGTAGTCACCGTCATTTGAATGAGCAGATTTCTAATGAAGGTTCAGGGGTAGCTGCAAACTTGTGGTTCTCTTCTTAAGAAGCCGAATCAGTTGGGATGGATGGGATGAATACACATACACTAATCTGAGATATTTATAATAGTTTACTATACAAATATGCTAATTTATTTGAATATCTTCAAACATGCTCTGGAATTTTAAAAAAAATGAATAAAGGACATTTTTTATTTAGGTGTATGTAACAATGATTATTATTATTTCTTTTTTTCTGTAGTTTTTAAAAATATTGGCAATCCCCCATCACTAAACACGTGCATACACACAAAACATGCCAACTTACGGAATGTACACATGCAAAAGCGAATTGGTCCCTGTTCTTATGTTTAAAATATGGTTAAAAAGTTTCTCTTTTCTACATTATTTCCGGATCATCTTTTAAACTGCCTGTTGCAAGGTCCAACGTTTTATTAATTTCTATTTTCTGGAATGGTGTAGTTGAATGAGCTATTAGCAGAAAAACTACAACCATACATGCAGACTGAGATTGCGGTACTGCCAGAATCTATTGTCGTGCAATCCAAAGAGCAAGAAAAGAAGGTTTGCTCCCCCACCCCTTTTGTTAATCAATTACTTTGTTAAGAATCTGAAATACTTTGGCACCTATGCTCGAGATGCATGTGGGACAGATGCGATTGCAAATGCCTACTGCAAGAATCGAGGACGTGATACTTGGGCGTTTTATCCTCAAGGAGCTATTTAGGCTATTGCAGCAGAATACATCCAATTTGCCAGTTCCTCTTTCTTAAGTTGGGATATAATGCGGGATATTTGGTATGGTTAGGTCAATAAGGCAGGATAATTCCTGAAGTGTTATGACTTAATTTTGGCTGATGGATCTTGCTCACATTTTGCTCTTGGTACCAAAATTACACCTAGGGAGTTCTCGGGTTTGATATTTGATTTGGCCTGATATCTACAGTTTTGGGTAATAATCTACAGCTACTTCTCGAACAGTGAGTAAAAATGGTCCTTGCAGGTTGTCATTATATATATTGCTTGCTCCTTTTATATTATTGGAGTTGAATCTGAGTTCTCATTCCCTGAGGATGGTGGGGAGTATCAAACATAGAAGCAATAAGGATAAGTCCATCCATATGTGCACAACATTAGGACTTCTATGTATCATCTGGTGATTGAGAATCGATTATTGCAAACTCGGGAACTAGTCTAGAAAGAGTGAAGCGAGTTTTAGCAACTAAACTGCATCAATCCTGGATGCCGTTTTTTCATACATTTGAATGTGGCTGCAAGAAACTGACACTGCAAGTACTTGTAAATGAAGTGATTAGTTGCCACATTCCAATCGTATGTGTGCGCATGCACTGAACTTATATAATGCTTTAAATGGATGGAAGATCCTGAGTTTTCTTCTCTATCTTTGACTGCTATCGTGTTAATTAACACAGATTGAGCATCTTCGATTGGATATGTAGACATGTTTTTAAAGGATGGCTTTAGGGTTCTGGTTGGACATTGGTCGCAGTTTTTGTCATTTGTTTGTGTCTTCATCACATGGCTCGTTTGAAGTTTTACTCGATGTGCCTGTGTTGTCCAAATAACCGTATGAACTGTGAAACAGCTATAGTTATCAATCAATCAGCGGAAGAGCCTTGGGGGGGGGGGGGGGGGGGGGTTGGTCTAGAATCAGCATGTTTGAAGTTCAACTGGGTTATTTGTTGGCACTAACCTGACCCACATTTTGCCAAGTGGTGACAGATTGTGGAAGATCTCACACCTATACTCTGCTCCTTGAATGTCAAAACACAGCTAATTTTTTGCTCAACTTTTTGACAACGTCATCCTAACAAAATTCGATTTTGATTTAGTAGTTTCTTGTATCAAAACTGCACCATACGTTTATTGTTTCAGAAAACGTCAAAGAGGCTAATTTCGTCCCCTCTATGGTCTATTGCAGCGAACAAGACAGAGAAGATGGTGGTTCTTCTAATAGACATATTTAGAGAGCTAAATCGTCCAGGTTTGTTGTGATCAACAATACACCCACAAGTTGTAGATTCAGTTATGCCTTTTGATTTCTCATGTTATATGTATGGAACTCTACGCTTGTCCATCAAGTTATGATGGAATCCTGCTTACAATTTTTGCCGGTGAGCCTTGTGGTTTATGCTCTTGTACACATCATGAAATTTATTCTTGTTTTCCTCATTTCTGCTGCTCATTGGTCGCCAGAAAATCGTGAGAAAATTTCGTGTTTCTTTCATCCATGTTTATACAAGAGAAAAAAGGCACAGAAAACCCATATCCGACTACTTTTATTCATTTACCGAAGGTATATTGAGGGAAATGCATACTAGTATCGGAATATGAGTACTTAATCATTTCAGGTCGACAGGTCCTTGTCACATAATCGGAGGGTATTATACGAATCTTTATAGTTCAGGTACTTTCCTTCTATCTATGCCATCATGGTAGCCCCAAACTGAGGTCTCTAGCACACTGAGTGATGGCGGTGCATCCACGGTGTAAGGGTTAACCCTCCCTTTCTTAGCGCAGTTGTAGTATGATTGTCCTCTTCGGTCGCATGGCACTTGGTCCTTGTTCAGCGCTACATAGCTCATGTATCATTTTTGTGCTACAGATAGTTGCCTCTTGCTCTTTGACTCCCCTCGTATTTCATTCTTGTCTACACGTCTCTCGTGTTCATCTGGTAACAGGGGGTGGGTGCTGTGGAGGTGTAAGCATCCATGCTTCCTTTGAAGGGGTGCAACCTGTCGGTGGTTGTGGCTGAGTTCACTTGTGCCGCCAGTAGGAGCGAGAGGATGGAAAGTTGCGAGGCCATGGCTGCTACCTTTGTTGTCTTGAGATGATGAAAGTGCTGATGAAGGGAGAGATGCTTTGTTAGGTTTGAAGGGAAGTATATGTTTGGGGTTTTGTTCTTGAATGGGTTTGGATGGAGGTCCTTGATAATATATGGAACGGCCTGCCTGATTTCTGTTGAATGAGGAAAGCATGATACTAGTCACAATAAAGTTCTTTCATACACGATGCTCGGAAGGATTCGTTAGAGGACGTGTAGAAGGAAAGGAGTAAGATTTTTTCTCTTGCTCGTTTGTCGCACCGTGTCGTCCTTCTACGACTTGAATTATTTTTATTCCAATTTTTCCTATCAAAATAAACATCTTCGAAAGAAAGAAAGGAGAATTGGAATAAATCTATGTTCTTTATCCCACTCTCATTATTCCACTATTCTCATTCTTTATCCTACCTTATCGTGTTATTGAAAAATAATATATGAATAATTACTTGCACACACTTGTGAATGGTAGATTTTATTAGAACGATTTGAAGGAGCGTGATTGATCTGCTTAAGCAGAAATACTTATCATTTATAACACAATGAGGAAGTGTGCTCGACCTCCAGAAATTATGGAAGATAGAGCTGACGCATTCTTTGGTTACCTCATGAATAACAGAGTTCCGAAAGCTTTCGTCAAGCTTAGATATGGTTAGGAAAGACCTCATTCGTCAAGCTTAGATATGGTTTGCATATGTAGGAATTTATTATACATTTCACTGTGCAAGATATGACAACGAATGTAAAATTGTTCATTACCATATGCCAATTTTGTTGTAATAAAATCTACAATTAACACTCAATGAATAATCATCATTATATATATGTCGTCAGCAACGAATATGGCCATCTTTGCGAATTTCTAGAATCAAAGATGATTTTACGAGGAATTTTTGGCAATGTAATATTCCCATCGGATCATGTAGCAATGAATCATCAAATTATTCATTGTTATAGCTTCATTTTGTTGTACCGTTCTAGTCCATCCTGCTAAGTTTACGGAGTTCCTTCGGTTCTCCACCACTACAATAAAATTGACCCAAATCACTGAATAATTTGATTATTCATTGTCACATCTTTTGAAGTTAAAGATATAACAACAAATATCAGCAATTTTTGTTTTTGTAATTAGTAACAAATGCTATATTCATTGTTAAATATTTATATATATAACAAAATTTCCATTGACTTGTTCATTGAAATTTGTATTAATCATAGCTAAATTCAACAAGAATTATAAGAAAAAAGTCAAGGAATAGTCGTTGTATGATTCGTTGCGAAGAACATAGCAATGGATACAGTATTCGTTCAAAGAACGAATGATATTCGCTATTTTATATTCAACCATGGAAGATATGCCGATGAATACTGAATTATTCATACCTTAAGCCAATTTTGTTGTAGTGCATCTAACAAGTTATCATGATCAGCTTTTTCATCGACAACAACTCGGATTTAGCCCCATAAGGTTGCATGGTCAATCTAATCTAGAGGAAGAGGGATTATTGCACCAGACTCAAACAGATTGCACGAAACACCTCAAACACAGTCCCGTATCTAATACTCACAAAGTGTTAGAGTGAGTATAGGAGTGAGATCAAGAACGCTGCATGCCAACTTAAGTTTAAGAATTTTGAGTACTTGTCGACGGGTTCAATCGAGCCCGGATCTAACAAGTTGTCAAGACCAATGTCCATTGATAACAATCGAGATTTAGGCTAGGGATGGTGCATTGCATGTGCAAGAAAGTGGGTCAAGGAATATGTGTAGAGATTGAGATTGGTGCAGGTGGGGGAGAGTATGTCCGAGCCATGCATGGCCTTAGCTTAGCTGTCGACGGACCCCCAACTCAAGTGTGAAGTGAATGCACTCATCTGCATCTGAACCAAAGGAAGCCATGCAAAATCTAGGCTGTCACCACTTTACGTGATGTGTGTTTTATTTCCCATGGCCAAGATCCACCTACCCCTCTGCCATCCTTATTTATAGCCATTACCATCATCTGCAAATGGCCATGCAAATTAACTCCTCTCTCTCTCTCTCATTCACATACAGTACAGTAGATGGTGTCCAAAGTTTTTACCCGTGTGAGGTGATTAATATCCGGCCCTAGATAAATTATTTCCATCACATGATGGTAAAAATTCCTGGAAATTTTGACTCATCAGAGGGCAGATGTTTTAAAGAGCCATTGATGAGGTTGATTGCAATATCGACAACAGGGATGTCAAACAAGAATTCGGAATCAAAAAGTTGACTCTGTGTTTGTTTATTCGAGGGTTGTGTGCCCAGCTACACAAAGGTTGTGTTTACGATCGGTAAAATTTTAGAGTTTAGGATTGAGGGATTCGTAATTTTTCATGGTAAAGGACAAAGAACCTTCTCAAGGACACATATCCAGAACTTGTGGACTTCATGAGCATATGATGAGATAGATCTATTGTGGATGCTCAGTAATGTGGGGGGATTTAGATTGAATGGAGAGCAGAAAAATTTCCCACCCTATGGAACTTCTCTAATAATAAAAAAAGCAACCCTAGCTCAGGGTTGTAGCTTTTTTTTGAGCCAGAAAAGGGGGAAACACGCGTAGGTGTCCGCCCCATTAAATTAAAAAAGCATAAAAAGATTACAACAACCAGGACTCGAGGAGAGTCCTAGCATGATGGACTACATTCTCAACATAGAACCTCTCAGCATGGAAAATTACATCATTCCTAGCGAGCCATAGCGCCCATAATCCCGCAATCGGCAACAATCTCTCCACCCTTGGACGATAACGAGAGTTGAGGAGGGATTCCCAGAAAGACGACATGCTGGTATGATCAAGCCATGTCATATTCAACATCTGCCAGAAAACTCTTGCCTTCTCACATCCAAGAAACAAGTGCTCAATAGACTCAACCATCGATCTGCAAAGAATACAAATGTTGTCCTCTGTGTGAAATAAGCGAGCCCATCCCTCCTTTGTGAAAAGCCTCCCATGCCTCAAGAGCCATAGGAATACAATATTGTGTGACGGAATTTTCAACTCCCAAAACATCCTACAAGACTTAATGAGGTCCTCTTGGAGAGTTACAGTTCCCCTGATCAACAGTGTGTAGCTCTTCTTAACAGTGAAATCCCCTTCTTTCCACACCCAATGGTCCTTACCAGTTATGGGACTCTCAGTCCTAGATAGGGATTCCATCAAGAGTAGAGAATCATGCACACGTCGTTCAGAGATGCCGCCTGTGAATGTGGGTGTCCATATACCGTTATCCCAATAATCAACCACTCGAGCATCTTTCTCCCTTGCCAAAGCAAATAAGCGTGGGAACCGGGGAGCCAGAGGTCCATCTCTCATCCAATTATCAGTCCAAAAGGAGAAACTGCAGCCATCACCCAAGCGCGGATGGAAAAAATTTGGAAGATCAGGGAGAATCTCACGCATTCCCTTCAATAGTGATGACTCAAATCACACTCTACACAAGCTACTAACAGAGTGCGCATTGACCCCATAGATATGACGTATGAGCCTACAACATATGTCCTCACTGTTACCCCAAATTCTTGCAACCCATTTCAACAAAAGTGCACGGTTCATCAGCCTCAAATGTGGCATACCGAGACCCCCATCCTCCTTGGGTAATGTAACCGTCTCCCAATCCGCAAAATGTAAGGCATGGCCAACCCCACAAGCCTTGCCCCAAAAAATCCTCCTCATAATCTTCTCAATCCGATTGCGAACCCCCACTGGAAGAACTCTTGTTGACATAAAGAAGACTAGAATTGCCGCTAGGACTGCCTTCACTAAAACCATACGACCACCACGTGAGAGTAAAGAGCCCTTCCAACCCACCAACTTCCTTTCCAGCTTCTCCACCACTGGGAGCCAGTATGAAAGGAGGAGACGACCATGTCCCAACGGTAGTCCCAAGTATCTAATTGATCTCAGACTGCAAGAGCATCCCAACTCCAAACTACAAGCATCCACCTCCTCCTCCAACATGCCAAATGGGATCAAACTTGACTTTTCTCTATTGAGATTAAGACCAGAGAGCTCCCCAAAGATCTCTAAAACCATCGACATTCCCCTCACCTCAGTTGTCCCACCTTCGATAAAAAATATAGTATCATCTGCATATTGTAGAACTGGAATGGAGATGTTCCCTCGAGAATATCCAGTAGTGAAACCATGTTCCACCACCCGATTCACCATACGAGGCAAAACATCCACCACCAACACAAAGAGTACCAGTGCAAAAGGCCTCCTTGACAGACCCCCCGCTTCGGCTGGAAGAAACCGCCTTCTGGACGACTGTTCACTAAAACTGAATAAGACGTGGTGGTCACGCACCTTTTCATCCATGACATCCACAAGTCCGGAAAACCCCTCTTAGCCAAGACAGACCACAAGAAACGCCAATCCACACTGTCATATGCCTTCGAGAAATCCACCTTCCACAGCACCCCTCTCACATGACGTTGCCAATCTGCAATAATCTCAGAGGCCATCACCAAGCTGTCACCAATTTATCTTCCTGGAATGAAGGCAGACTGCACGGGAGAAACCAAATCATCAAGAAGCATGCTGAGTCTCTCCGTCAGAACCTTAGCAATAATCAGATAGATAGCATTAGATATGGCGATGGGACGGTAATCCTCAATACGTTACTTTAGATAGATAGCATTAGATATGACGATGTGGCAATAATCACATGCTGAGGGTTGTTGCTTTTTAGCAGTCTGATAAAATTGGATCAAGGCTCTTGCTCATCAAATGGCAAAAAGCGAAGTGGCGAATATCGCAAACCAAAAAATATACCTCGATAACCTATTACTTGTCGAGTCATTAGATGTCCTAATTTTTCTAGGTTAGCTGGGCAGCAAAAGACTACAAACAAATGCGCTGCACTCTGTCATGCGATGGACTGCTAGCAAAACTAAAAAAAATCTAGGTTACCACCACGATGTCTCTTTTTTTTTTCTTTGGATGATAGCGCATAATGAACTCGTTACACAAGATAAACTCTATCTCCTTGAAATTAACCTAGCTAATTGGTGCTTAAACATCTTTCCTTGTATCTTTTTGTCCTTCCTTCTTCGTTGAAACTTCTTCGTGCTATACAAGCACATATTTCTTAGGGCTTGTAATATGGCATGTTTTTTTTTTTGCAACTTGGTTGTGCCATTGAAACTCCGCGGTCGTTCAACCGATCACATGACAGCCGTGTGCCCTAGCTAAATCTCAAGCTGATTGATGAACTCTTGTGGGGGCGTTGTTGGGAGCTTTTGTTGGGACCGATGCAAAATTAGTTTTTATTGGGCCTACCTTTTTGATGTAAAGTCAACCGATTCATCGATATTATGTTTATTACTAATTAAACGAATAAAAGATAATTTGATAACGAATAATATTCATTGTTATATTTAAGACACAAATATAAGTATTCAAATTGTTCATTACCAACTTAATCATGGTTAGGTGCTTTCGAGAGAACTACCATTAACATCGTAACTGAACGTAGTGGTAACGGACACTGAGCGGTACCGGAGCTGATCGAGACTCTACTTCGTGTCACTCGGATCTGGCACCTCTGGCACCTTCTCCGGATAGTAAGCAACTTCTGTGTGGTTTACATGGAGGTGCAACTTTTTTATCCTTTAAAAAAACTGCTTTTATTAAGAATTTGCATGTTGGTCAAAGGCTTATACGATGCATGCAAAATAATATTACAAGCTGAAATATGCTTTGTATTCTTGTCTTAGTATTATATCACATATCCGTATTTTAACATAAGGGCATTAATTATGTGCTCATGGGCATATATAACTTTATTTCTCCACCAAGTTACCATTGTCAAGTTTCAACTGTGAATATCATCCTGCATTAATAAACAAGGGTAAATTACATAAAAGGGACTGGTCTTTTCATGGATTCCCAAATCAGGGACCGGTTTTTGGATTGTAATAAACAGGGGACTCGTCTTTGACTTAACGGTGAAGTCCCCAACGACGGTAATGGATTACCCATTTTGTGATGTAGTTGGACAAGTATGCCCCCGCCTATTAGGGATTTTGTTTTGTCACATTCGACCTTCATCCTCCCACGCACAGAAGGGGCCTCCCTCCCTGGCGGTTCCACAAGGGGCGGCATAGCTGAGAATCTTCCGTCCGGCCCTTCGACGAGAAAGCAGTCGATCCCATTGAAGGTCCTCCACCCCCCATCGACGATTGAGGTAAAAAATTATAGTTTGAACTTCCGATTTGGGTGCCTCGGTATTTGGGTTCAAATTTAGGGTTTGATATGGGGTAGTCATGGACGGCAAGTGAAATGGGGGTATGAAATGGGGAGATCCGTGCACAGATCGGGTAATGGAGCATGAAATGGGTGCGATCGTGCACGACAAATGGGAAATGAGAAATGGGAAGCTCTCCTATATGCTACAGCCCGGCAATGGAATATGAAATGGGAAATGCGATCGTGCACGATAAAGTGGAAATGGGAAATGGGAAGCTCTCCCCTATGCTACCTCGCATATATGCTACAACAATTGGAAATGGAAAATGGGAAGCTCTCCTATATGATACAGCAATAAAAGCCCGTGAGAAGAAGCCTGTTACTCTACAATTTATTCGGGAGAAAAATAGAATGCTAAGGCATACATATCATTCAGATTTGGTTTATTCATAAATCCATGTCTCTTTTAATTTTCAGGAATAATTTCTTGATGGATGTGTATGTGTTATAGAGCTTTAAATGGTCTGAAACTTCAATATGATCTTTATTTTACATCATTAATTAACATCAACGGATTACTTTTTTATTATAATTGAAAAATGCGCAATTTTAGTCATGAGAACACAAAATTGCGTGTTCCATTTTCTCATATATATATATATATATAATCTAATATTTATGTAATGTAGTCACATTTTCACGGAGATTGCATAATTAACATGAGTGACTTTAATTATTTTTTTGCACCTTATTGGAAATATCCTAATACATGTATGTATGTATGCATATGCATATGTATATATTATGCGTGTTGCATTATTGAAATCGATTCCTGCCATCGTCACCAAACTCAAATGGCAAATTTCATTGGGGGTACGAGGGGCACTTTAATGCATGTCAAGTCCCACGGCTTATGTTAGTTGATGACTCATCATGCAAAGGCATGGTGAGTTACTGCGTTAATATTAATAGATGGTATATATAATAATAGTATTTCAAGGCACTGATCATGGACTCTACAATTAAAGGCATATACCTTAAGCTGGTGGTGGACTTTGCAGATATCTCTATCAATTGCTTTCATTTCATTTCCATGGCAGTTAATTACATTGCAGTGGGTCAGATATAATTTAGGATTTTTATTGGTTGTGTCCCTTCGAGATATTGCAATATCAATTATGTCACTTCCTTTTTGCAAACATCAGTTGTACCCCCGACTTCTTGTCGTTCTATGACTTGTGCCCCTCGAGTTAGTTGTCATCCATCTCCAACACAAACATACGTTAAATTCGGGAACACAACATGAATTAAATTTTAAAAAAAGGACTGAAAAGTCATCATCTTCCTCCTCCCTCGTTTCTTCCTCTCCTCCCCCTTCTCTTCCTTCCCCTCCACCCAGCTCCTCCGCCACACTCCTCTCCCTCTGCCCGACTCCTTCTCCTCCGCCCCTACTCCTCCCCTTCACCCATCTCCTCCGCCCAACTCCCCCCCCTCTGCCCAACTACACCATCTCCGCACAGCTCCTCTGCCCAACCCCTCTCCCTCCGCCCGGCTCCTCCCGCTCCAGCCCCGCTCCTCCCCCTCTGCCTCGGTCCTCCCCCCACCCCTCTCCCTCTGCCCAGCTCCTCCCCCTCCGCCGTCGTTCCTCCCCTCCGCCCAGCTTCTCCCCCTCCGTCATCGTTCCTCCCCTCTGCCTTTGCTCACCATTGGCTGATTGCATCTGAACACATACATATCCATATAGATCACAAACAACAAAAAAACCATACCACCGTGTTCATTGATTTGACGATGAAGTATACAATTCTCTCAAAACTTGATGATGATATGTTATCAGACAATACCTCCCCTGGGTATCGTAATGATGGTGGGGTCGTGAACGGGTTTCGCTTATCCAACATTTCATCATCTTGAACAAAATTATCGCTTCCATTGCAGATATCGGTCTTATTCTCCAACTTAACAGGCAGCTCGGGTCTTCCTGGAGCAACCACGGAAGGTGATGAAAGCCATTTCTCAATTCTTCCCGAAGAATGATTATATTCCTAGTTGAAAATATGAGACTGGTTTATGATGCATTCATGTTGATTTTCAAAGTTTCAATGAAAATGATGCATTAGTGGACAGAAAACAGTCAAGCATCAATAGGATGGAATCATTCCCATCTGATTCAGTTCTACAATTACCTAGTTTGAACCAATCATTTACAACCATATGGCATTCGTCTATAAAAAAACCAATCTAAATGCGAGAAAACCAAATAACCATGTATTCGCCCGGTTCCTCCCTTCCGCCTGACTTCTCCCCCTCCGCCCAGCTCCTCCCTCTTCGCACAGCTCCTCCGCCCGACTCCTCCCACTCCTGTCCCGCTTTTCCCCCGTCGCCCGATCCTCCCCTCTGCCCCTCTCCCTTCGCCCAGCTCCTCCCCCTCCGTCGTCGTTCCTCCCCTCTGCCCCTGTTCCTCTCCTCCGCCCAGCTCCTCCCCCTCCACCGTTGTTCCACTGGAGAGCAAGAGAGGGCCCCCGATGCAGACAGAGGAGGAGTCAGAGGAGGATGGGTGGAAGGAGTTTTTGGACGGTTATGCCACTCTTAACTTTACCATGGTCTGAAAAAACCATAGTTAAGGGGGAGATGGAAGGGTGGACGAAAGTGGGGCGGCGGGGTCGGGCGTTCGGGACGAAAGTGGGGCGTTCGGGCGTTCAAGACGAGAGCTTCCGAGGAGTTTGTCTGAGGTGTGGTGGGCGGGGTCATTGGGCTGCGGCTTGTAGAGACCCGGTGCGTTGCTTTGCCTGTGGTGGTAACGGACATAGGCGCTTCCAGTGTCATCGGAAGCGGGGAGGAAATCTCGTGCAGGAGGGTGCTGGTTCCTCAGGTGTGGGCAAGCCGGTATTTGCTAGAAGGGGTGTCTCGGAGAGGGGCGAGCGAGCAGCTTCGGGAGATGCCTATTCAGGTCGGGTTGTTGTGGGGGTCAGCAGAGGTGGTGGTAGCTGTCTTGAAGCAGCGATGGAGGACATCAAGTCTTGCATCGGATCTTCCTTTGTGGGTGATGTGGTCCGGCTGGAGGAGTCGCTGGTATGTGCGCGTGGCCTGTCGATGGAGGAGGAAGGGCGGTTGCTCGGCCGAACGCGGAAGGCGGAGGGAAGGCTCCACTGGAGGGTGCCGCGTTTACGTGATGGGGCGGTGTTAGCTGACTCGCCGAGGCTGGTTACGATCAGGGGACTTCCTTTGATCGGTAGAGACCTGAAGGTGATCCGGGAGTTGCTGGCACCGATGATGCAAGTTAAAGAGGTGGTGGCTAACGATTTGCAGAGAGGGCAGCTTGTCGACGTTCTGGTGATGGCTGTGGGTTTATACGGGCAGCTTCCGACCACTCTCGAGGTCCAGTTCAGGGGCATTCCGCTCCGTCTTGAGGTGCGGGCTTCGAATGGGGTGTCGGAGGCCGGCGGGGCCGGTGAGCAACTGATGGCCGGTATGGGGCGGCGTTCGAAAGAGGTATTACCAGAAGTGGAAAGAGAAGCTTTTTCTGATTTTGAAATTCGTACCAAGAATGGAAATGGTACGTTTGGGCGGCTAGAGACCACTGGACAATGTGGGGAGGACCGAGCCTCAGGAAATTTCCATGCATCCTACGTGGATGTTCTTCTGGGACGGATGCAGCCGCAGGATCCGTTTGTGCGGGTGGATCCTATGTCCTTAGCGGGCGGGCAGGAGGATTGCTCTGTCGCTGAAGCGCTCGGGTGTGCAGGTTCGGCTGGGCCGGGTATATCTGCTTGTGCGGGTGGGGCTGACCCGATTGGAGCGGCATACCAACCGGGGGGCACGATGGGGTCGATGGGGGATGTGGATGCCTGTGTTGGTGACCCTATTCTGTGTTCAGGCGAGTGTACATGGAGGCGGGTCCTGGTGCATGCTCATGAGGGGGCGGTGGAGTCCTCACCAAAGGAATCTGTGGCGGTGGGAGAGCATCTCGCCCCGGTGGGGGTCATGAGTGGCCGTCTCTGTTGGCCTGCGGTGGTCCTCGGTGCCGGATCCAGAAATGAATCTTCGCGGTCTGGTGGGAAGGGGAGGCTTGTGGCGGCGCAACCCATCAGCTCAGTTGACAGATTGCCTTGGGGGGGCAACTCAGATGTGGCGTCCAGAGTTGGATGGGGATATGCATCCCGTGGTTGGAGGGAGCGTCGAAGGCAGCGGCGGGAGCACGTCTTGAGGAGGCCGGGGTCTTTGGCTGGCGGCAGAAGCGGGGTGTTCCTAAGGAGAACTCTCATTCCGATTGAGGGCGTCGGCAAGGGCGCAGCTTTGGAAGGCATGGCTGCTGAGTTGATTCTGCCGGATGTGCCAGGCTCGTCTGCGAATGGAGGGGCAGGGGGAGAGTTGGAGAAGGGTAGGCCAAGAATGGAGGCTGACTGGCCAAGGGGAGGGGCGGTTGAGTCGGGGGCCGTTTTGGTGGGAGGGTGGAAAATGGGGGGAAATTTTGTGAGTGATTGGGAAATGGGGGGCAATTTGGTGAGAGATGGGGAAATGGAGGGTGGTTTGGAGGTGGTGGTGGATACGCACGGGGTGGAAAAGGTTTTGGAATCGGAGGTGGTAGTGGGGACGGAAGTGGTGGAGGTGGGCACGCAGGGGGTGGGGGATGGATTGGAAAGGGAGGTGGCAGAATGCTTGGGCCTCCTCCCACCAAGAAGGGGCACCATGATGTTTAGATGAATTTGCTCTCTTGGAATGTACGGGGCTTGGGAAGGCCGGAAAAGAGATCTGCGGTACAAAAAGTGATCTTGGAGCGTATGGTAGACGTGGTTCTTTTGCAGGAATCTAAAGTTCATGCGAACCTTGACTCGGTGTGGAAGGAGGTGGGAGGGACAAGATTGGATGAGTTCCGAGCCATTGGGTCGAATGGTGCTTCGGGGGGTCTTTTCACTGGGTGGAAGGGGGAGAAGTTCACCTTGGAGGGTGGGGAGGTGTTGGGTTGTCACTCTATCTCTGTCCTCCTGAGACGTAGGGCGGATGGATTTTTGATTGCTATCAGCAATGTATATGGCCCTTGCAGTGGGGGGAGTTTTCCGCAGTTGGTGGAGGAGCTGGTTATTGCGCGGGCGAGGTTCCGCTCGGTCCCTTGGATCGTGGCTGGGGACTTCAATGTCACCCTTCACCCGGAGGACCGTCCGGGTGGTCGTGGCGGGTGTGATGCAGGATCGTCCGAGCTTTGGGGGATCATTCATGATTTCGGGATGCAGATCGTGGATGCGACGGGTTGCAAATACACGTGGCGGAACTCTAGGTTGAGATCCCGTCTGGACAGGTTCTTGCTTTCTGCCGAGGCGATGGAGTCTTTTCCGTTGGCTGGAGCTTTTGCTTTACCAAGAGCGCATTCAGATCATACGCCGGTGATGTGGGCCTCTGGGGAGGACGTTCGGCCGAGATCTTTTTTCCATTTTGAGCAGGCGTGGCTGCTTGAGGATGGGTTCCGTGAGGCAGTGACGACTTTTTGGGCAGAATGTCGCCCTTTGGGGTCGGCGACAGCTAGATTGGCAGCTAAATTGAGAGCTCTCAGGGGGCATTTGAGGGAGTTCAACAAGGTAAACCAGGTACAGAGGAGGGCCAGGCGGGCATCAGCCCAAGATGAGGTGTGCAGACTTGATAGACTCGAAGATGAGAGGGAGCTCTCAGCGTTAGAGGCTGAGGAGAGATGCGGACACCTGGATGTTATTCTTCAGGAGGACAGGAAGGAGGAGGTGGTGTGGAGACAGAGATCCAGGCAGCGTTGGTTGAAGGAGGGGGATGCCAATACTCGATTCTTCCACGCCATGGCCAGTGGGAGAAGGCGAAAGAACTTTATTCACTCCATTGTGGTGGGCGGTTCCAGGGCTCAGGGGGATCGTGATGTGGGCGCGGCGCTCCGTACTCACTTTCAGGAGTTTAGCAGGCGGCAGGCTCGTGCTGGCTGGGGATGGCAAGGTAGGGGCGTCTCGACTATATCTGAGGCTCAGGCGAGTTCGCTCGTCCGAGGTTTCACGGAGGTGGAGATCAAGGATGCGTTATTTCAACTGAATGCTGATGGGGCACCTGGACCTGATGGCTTCTCGGTGCGCTTTTACAGAGAGTTTTGGGAGGTGGTCAAGGAGGATGTGATGGAAATGATCCATGAGTTTAGCAGTGGAAATCAGGGGTTTGAAAAGTTGAATAAAGCTTTGATTTTTCTATTGCCAAAACGGGAGAACCCATCCTTGGTGGAGGATTTCAGACCCATTGCGCTCTCGAACGCGATCTACCTCATTGTGGCAAAAACTCTGGCCAATCGGTTGCGCGTGGTGATGCAGGATCTCATTTCCCCTGGGCAGACGGCTTTTGTGCCAGGGAGGTGCATGGCAGATGGGTTGGTGATGGCATCGGAGGTGATTGCGGATTGGAGGAGAAACAAAGGTAGTGGGCTGCTGTGGAAAGTGGATTTTGCAAAGGCTTACGATTCTATTGATTGGCGATTCCTGTGGAGATCTTTGGAGAAGAGGGGATTTCCTCACATTTGGATGACTTGGATGAAGCGTTGTATCACTACAGTCTCATGTGTTGTTCTCACTAATGGTAGGCCTGAGGGGGGCTTCTTCCAGCCGCAAAGAGGGATCCGTCAGGGATGCCCGTTGGCTCCTTTGTTATTCGTGATTGCTGCGGACGCATTGGCAGTTCTTATGCGGTTGGCGGCGGAGGGGGATTGGTGCGGTGGCTACACGATTGGGGATGTTTCGATTCCACTGCTGCAGTATGCTGATGACACCTTGATATTTTTGAGAGCTGATTCGGACAGAATTCGTCGTACGGCAAGGATTCTAGATATTTTCGGTGACATCTCGGGCCTCAAGATTAATCATCTTAAGTCCATGGTGGTGCCTTTTGGTATGACACAGCATGAGGCGGAGGAGGCGGCGGCCAGTTTGAGGTGTCCCTTGGGTTCACTGCCAGTCACTTATTTGGGGCTACCTCTGGTGGCAGGGAGGCTTCGGGCTTGTGATTGGCAGCCGGTGATGGCAAGATTGGAGGGGCGGCTAGCGGGCTGGAAGGCTTCTACACTTTCTAAGGGTGGGAAGGTTGTGATGCTGAAACATGTTCTCTCTGCAATTCCGGTATTTTTCTGTTCCACAAGATTGTTGCCAGTTGGGATCAGAACGAGGATGGAGGTTCTGATGAGGAGGTTTCTGTGGTCGGATGGGAGGCAAGAGAAGAAGGGAATTCATTTGGCTGATTGGAGTGTGGTAACAACATCAAAGAAACTCGGGGGCTTAGGTGTGGTCAGATTGGGGGAGATGAACAAGGCTCTGGTGGCGAAGTGGGTGGTGCGGATATGGGGGAACTCGGAGGACCTTGTGTGTCGGCTTATGCGGAAGATTTATGGTAGTACCTTATCTTTGGAGGCCGCTCGGGTTAGAGCACCCTCGGTGCTGTGGCAGGCTATTGCGAAAGTTCTTCCACTTATGGTTGACAAAATGAAGCCTGTTTTGGGGGATGGAGAAGATTTTAGATTTTGGCTCGATGATTGGACAGGGGATGGAGTTTTGAGAGAGAGATTCCCTAGTCTGTTTGGTGTGGTTAGTGGCAGAGATGAGGTGGTCAACCGGAGGTGGGAACAGGAGGGTTGGAGCGTTCGTTTCGACACGTTGCGCTCTGTTCGTAGATTGGACGAGCTCCTGAGGATGCGCAGGGAATTAGCGGGGGTGGAGGGTCCATCGGATGGTCGTGACCACTGGACCTGGGGCGATGGGAAATTCTCAGTGAAGAAGGCCTACCGTTTCTTCACCAACGAGGAGGGTCAAGGGAACAGAGACATCACACTGGATGCCAATCTCATTTGGAGGAGTAGGGTGCCGAGTAGAGTGAAGGTATTCATATGGCTGTTCAGACTTGGAAAAGTTCTCACTAAGTGTCGCCGTAGCAGGTTATTGGGAGTGGATGATCGCCAATGTGGTAGATGTGACCAGGGGATGGAGGATTTGGATCATCTTTTCTTCTCATGTCCGTACTCGGTGCGGGTCTGGAGTGATGCCGGGCTTCCATGGATGAGGGTGGAGAATGCGTCCACATTCTGGAACTGTATCAGGGCGGAGTGTGGGGAGGGACGTGCGGAGACCTCTTTTCCTTTTGCCATCCTTTGGGCGATATGGCGTGGTAGGAATGATGCGTTGTTTAGGGGGAGCGTATTCTACTCTGAGAATGTAAGGGAACATTGTAAGGCATTATGTGTGTTTTGGAATCAGTTGGTGTAGAGTAATCCATGTAACCTAATTACGTTTATATATATACATAGTTTTCTTGCGGTGGGTCCCAAATTGAGACCCACCCCTTCTTCATTCAAAAAAAAAAACCATAGTTAAGTTCAACTTATTCACGGTTAAAGTAACAGAGGGGTACAAGTGATAGAACGACAAGAAGTCGGGGGCACAACTGATATTCCCAAAAAGGAAGAGGCATAACTGATATTGCAATATCTTGGATAAAAACCCTATAATTTTATAGATCTTTCACATAGGTGACCGTAGTTTAAAACTTTCATCAATAATGTACTGTAATGTAACCATTCACGAGTTTGTTACGGCTAGTTTTTCTTTAATATTCTCCTTATAATTAGGGTCTTATTTTATTATTTAAATATTCATAAATATCTCCTTAGAATTTGGTTTCATGTAAGATCTGCATTGGATCTGTCGACATATCTCAGTGTCTGCTATTCTGATTAACAAAAGAGAAGAGTAAATCTACATGATCTACCCATGGCGATTATATCTGCAAAACATTAAATGCTCCACCTACGACACATCATTATCGTCATCACCATCATTACATGGCCCTTCATGCGCGTATTAGTATATATAGGTCTAGGGTGCTGCTGCAAGGGATAAACCCCCACCACCTTTTCCCTCCCCTCCGAGCTCTCACAGCTCACTGCCCTCTTCCCAGAGACATGGAGCTAAGCAAGAGGGTCTTCCTCGTTTGGATGCTCTTAGCCGCCATCGCATCTGTGGATATCGCTATCCCTGTTTTGGGTGAATGTGGTAAACCCTGTATGCATGCAGTAGTTATTTCCATTTCCATGTTTTCCCTTATCGGCAACTTTTAGGTCAAATTGTCAACTGTTAGTCTATCATATTTATTTCTAAACCAATCCAACAAAAACAAAAGATAAATACTTTATGCTTACTATTTTGAATTCTCATGAAGTGGTACTATTCCATGCAGGCCACCCCAAGTCGCCATGCTCGTCGTCGTCTCACCACGGCGGCAGCTACTACCCTCCATCTTCCTCGAAGCCCCCGTCGTCGAAGTCACCATGTTCCACACCGAAATCGTCGCCATCGCCTTGTTCCAAGACGCCATCTTCTCCTCAGACTAAGCCTCCGACTACGACGTCGCCGAACCCTCCCACAACTCCATCGACAAACCCTCCTACAACTCCATCAACGAACCCCCCGACAAGTCCGTCGCCCAATACCCCCACAACTCCGACGCCGTACCCCTCTACGACGTTGCCTAACACCCCCACATTGCCGTTGTTGCCTGGTCCCCCGACGACGATGCCAAACATTCCCGGCTTCCCTTTTCCTAACACCCCCGGTTCAACTCCGATGACGCCATCGCTCGGCAGCCCCATCACTGGCCCATGCGAGTAAGTTAATTGATACCGATTATCTCTCTCGATTGAGTACATAGCTAATATACATTATGAACTTTTCCAGGGCTTTTTTCATAAAGTTCTACATGTGAAGGGTTCTCTTTTGCAATTTTTGTTACTTATGATGTAAATTTATGTTCTCTGATTAAACAGCTACTGGCTAGCACATCCGGAGTTGATTAACCAGATCCTGGGAATGTTTGGATCCCTGGGCCACACCTTCTCCGCGCCGCCGTTCCCCTCCATATTCGGCGGCTCCCCGACCGTTCCCCAGGCCCTCCAGAACACGCGTACCGACGGCTTCGGATCTCTGCTCCGTGAATGCGCAGCTGCGCTCCTCAACTCTGTCTCAGGCCATCAATCCGGTGCCTTCCCGTTCTCCACTAGGCAGGTCCAGGACAGCTTCCTCGGAGCTCTCGCATCCGACAGCGCTGCCGCGGCTCAGGCGGAGGTGTTCAAGGCCGCCAACGAGGGACGCTTCCACTGACCGGCCGGCTCGTCGGTTGTAGTCAGTTAAGTTAGTTGGTTGCTTGTTCCAAGTTCGTTGGGGGTGCAATCGCATGAAATTATCTGTCTGTGGGTCTCTGTGTATTTTGCAATGAATATTCCAGGAATGGAAGGGGCACATTGTAATTTGCATTTCGAGTTATTTTTTTTGGGTTGCCAATGTCCTCTTTTAATTAGGTAGTTTGTAATAGAAATTAGGTTGTGGGAGTGGCTTATTATTATTATTTGACAAATGTGATTTATGCTTTATGTTTTGTTGCGGGAGTTTCCTGCAATGGTTTATCTGCAAAATAATTACGGATGGTAGTAAGAAACGACGGCGGCTGTGGCAGATGGCGGAAATAAATGATGATGGTGGCGATGAGATGAGAGGTAAAGACGACGGCTGTGGCAACAAGGATTAGAGATTTTTCCCGGCCCTGTCCGTAATTCTCGGTTATGGCATTGCAGAAAAATTTTTCCAGGAACCGATCGGCAAACCGTTTGCTGATCATGCATAAAAATAATATATAATATTATTCTATTTTTTTTTCAATTTTATATTATATAAAAAATAATATATAAAATATTTGGAATTGAGAATCGGCAAACCATTTGCCGATTCTCAATTCTAAATATTTTTATATATTATTTTTATAATATAAAATTAAAAAAATTTCGGAAATAGCGTTGATCGGCAAACTGTTCGCCGATCGGCAAACCGTTCGCTAAATCATACCTTGATTGGGAAAAAATTTTCTGTGATGCCCTGACTTAAAATTACGGATAGGGCTATGCCCTGTCCGGGGAAAATGTCCAAGGATTAACTATGGTGGCATATGCAATGAACCGCAACATCAACAACTACGAGGCTGCAAGGAGACCACAATGATGGTGGAAACAAACAACAACGTTGGCAACGGTGAGGCGATAACCAGACCATCATGACGATCCTGCCATCGTGTGGACGCTGGAGAAAGAAATTACAACTTGCGACCCCTTCCTACTAAATATCAACTTGATTTTTTTGCACTCTTTTATATTCTTCTACAAACATCTTTGTCAATTTTTACAAATCCGTTATTATTTCTTACAACTTCGTGAGAGAGTTTGGCAAAATTATAATAATTGTAATAAGTATAATATAAATATTTGTACCCCCACTTAAACGATCTGTTAGTAGTGCAACGTGCCTGCCACTCAAAAGAGCAGGATTCAAATCCCTCCGCATGGAGCTTGCGCTAGGTAGTTGTTCACTCAAATCGAGGTTCCTAATGCTCGATCTTGGAGGGCCTGCAGTGTCCGACAAGTAGGATGTGACAGTCACTGTATCGATCGCTCTCACGGTACTCGGAACCCAACAATGCATACAGACAAACAATCAACCTACATAACAAATAAGCAATGAATCAAAATGAGATGAAATTTATTATACCCTACAAATTAGTGTGTATAGCAAGCAAGTGTAGGGTCGACCCACAGAAAGCTATGAGAATAAGCATAAAAGTTCAAAATCAAAATAAATTATCAACAAATGTTTTTGTGTGTTTTTATAAGGTTTTCTATTTTTTGTGGGTTTGTAATTTTATTTAATTTTATGGATCATTAATGTTTATATTTTTCATATTTTGAATTTTTTGAATTTTTATTTTCTTTTTTAATTTCTCTATTTTTTAATTTCTTTTTGTTTTAAATAGATAATGAAAGTGTGTGTATATCTATATATAATGAGGTTGAGGAACTTGCACCAAGGTAAACACCTATTTTTTAATCTTTTTGAAATGAAATCATGTGAAATTTAGATCACAACATATCATCATGATGTCATCAAAAATTCAACTTAATTCGAGACTTCTAACCCCTCCATCAAGGCTATCAAATTTTAACGGTCTCAGAATTACTGAAATTGAGCTGTTCAGATGGACATGTTAAGAACGTTTATTTTACACAAAATTTGAAACACATATTCCACTAATAATATAAGTAAATCCCCCAAGGTTTCATTTACACTTGTTCTTCAAATGGGGACATATTACACTTGTTCTTCAAAAATGGGGACTAGACAATAACACCAAATTTGAAGTGGGTCCACACAAAATTCCCGCCCCTTACGCGTACAAGCACATGAGGTGATGTGGAATGTGCTAAAAAACTAATAAAATAAGTGTTGGGGGCTTAAGTGCAAAGATTGCAAGTATTTTACAACAAAAATAAAATGTTCTAATATTAAATGATAAATATAAAAAGGCGGAGGGGGTGCGGTGCAATTTACCCCTTTCAAGAGCTGGTGGACGATGGAGATGCCTTCACTTAACCACGTGGCACGTCTAGAGCGCATGACTTCGTAAAGGAGCAGCTGAGATTAGAACTCAACTGCGAGATCTGACGGCGCAGCATGGCTAGATCCAATGACAACTGTTTCATATGGCACGATAGCTCTATTTGACATCTTTGGAGGACCCTTGAAGAACATGAAAGAGTACTTGGGCTGGGCCACTTCAATAAGTCGATTCTCGTGACTCCGACCACCAGGAAGGCTCGCAAGAGTTGCAAAATGGAGCTGGGGCTCTCCGCTCCTGCTGATGTCTTCAAAATGGTCTATGACCCATCGATGGGGTCCTGGCGTTGCTTGGAGCTCCACCGACCTAGAATGCCTTCAGCAGCTACAAAACTACCTCGAGTGAGGCCTAACACTCCAGGAACCTGCAGGGTTAGCTCAGGCGAAGAAATACAATGGTATTGGAGGTGTTTTTGTGTGGAAATGGGAGAAAATGCGTCGAGATGAAGCACTCCGTTGAACGACGGAGAAGGAGAGCATGATCTCTTGATCTATGTGAGATTAGGGGGTATGAAAGAGTTCTGGAGATGGGGAAGCGTGCGACGAAGGAGATGGGGTAGCCGATGAAGTTGGAACAAGGTCAACGATGGAGGAACAGAGGCCAGAGCCAGATGTGCGTACTTTTCTTTTTGGATTTTGATGTATTCTAAATGAAATCATGCGAAATAAAAACCTAAACTAAGTTACTGATTACATTACAAAGCTAAAACACAAAAGATAGATGCTCACTTGCTGCAGAGCAATGGGAAGCAGAACCACACGGTGGAGCTTCTCCGACGATGGTGGATTACTGTTGAGCGACCCACCAACTAAGGTTAGGGAGTCATATAATCAAGGGTTGTTACGACCCCAATTAGCAGCTGAGCTCAATCAAGAAAAAGAGAGAGAACCACACAATCAATTAGGTAAAACAATCAAAGCATGCAAAATGTAAGCGGTCTCCGCTATTTATTTTTACCTGGTATAGCAGCCCGGGTCGAACACAAGGAGCACGAGAAAAACCTACGAAGTAGTTGAAATTTAGAAAATAAAAAGCATATTTTTATTGGTTTTAGTTTTGCAAATTTTTATGTTTTTTAATTAAGGAAGAAAATAGGCAAATAAGACAATAAAGCAAACAACAAACTTTTTTGAATTTTTATTTAAGGCTAAAAAATGCTCAATAATTAAGAATATAAATATTTTTGGGATTTTCAAATATTAAAGTATTTTTAGTAATTTTATGGGATTTTTCTGATTTTTTGTGATTTTTTAAAAATCAAACAAGGGTTAAAAATATAAACAGTGCACAGCCAAGACAATATTACAAGCTAAAAATAGTTAAAATGCCCTAAAGTCCTGGTTGTGAATTTTTGAGAAAATATAAAGAAAATGATACGAACAGGGACTGGAATGATATTTTTTATTTTTCTAGAATTTAATAGGATTTTCAAGTTTTTAGGTCTTTTATGATTTGTAGGGTTTTTATGAGGGGTTTCAAAAAAAACTGGTGCTGAACATAAAGCACACAAAAATACACAATCACAAATTTTTATAGAATTTTTGAGGTGATTTTTTGAATTTTTATGTATTTTCAAAAATAGACAGTTAACTTTTTTAGAGTTTTTAATTTTTAGAAAATAATAAACTACACTAAATTAATCCACAAGAATTACTATAAATATTACGTGTTAGCAGGAGCTAACAGTAACTTTTATAGAATTTTGAGGTCAATTTGGTATTTATTTTATTTAAAAAGGCAGACAATTCACAGGGACCCAATTACAATTAAAGTAAACCTTCAGACCAAATAATAACACACGTGAAATGCCTAGGATCGAAGTTACAAAATGTCCAGAGAAAAAACTCACATGCTCAATAAACCACGTACAAGGGTATAAATGCAAATATTAGAAAGTCTCCATTCAAGTCATAACATACATAAAGTCCAGGGCAGATCATGCAAATATACCATAAAAACACATGGTATGCCACATGAGTTCACATAGACTGGACTAAAATCCAAATAACGAAATCATAAGGGTCTAATTGCAAACTATCCAAAGTATTTTAAACTACGACAAATATTTACAGGACTAAATAATAAAAGCAAAACAGAGAGGGGCCTAAATGAAGTTTACCCCTTTATTAAGGAGCGATCCAATGGCTGAAGGCAGTCCACTTATGAATGAACGGTCAAGATGCGCTTGTACCCCTTCGGCGATGGACAATGGTTGATGGATCCTCAGGTGAATCTGACGATCGAGGGCTTCCAGATGGTGGACGGCTAGGATTAGACCTGGAAAAGGCCTCGATCCGACGGCTGGGATGCTATCTTTACGAACTGGGAACGGAACTCACCTCTGGCAAGTTTCAATCGGCGATGGAGCGCTGGTCCGGCGTTCCCCGGAGCTGCTGGAATGGGGGAAATGACGTCAGGGATGGTCTGCAGCTACTAGTTATATAAGAAAGGCCCATGACCAAGGAGAGGGTCCTGGGGCATCGTGGGTGCCTGGAGCTACTCAGTCATGCACTATTGACCTCCAGATGAGGCCTGGTAGTGCGCCGACCCTGCAGGAGAATGTGTGTGCTCGAAGAAGGTGCTCCGGCGAGGGTTAGAGCACCAAAGATATCGAAAATCATAGGGTGGATGGTGAATGGGCCTGGTCTCGCGCGGGATGAGGGAATATACCTGTAGCTTGACTCCAATCCGGCGATTGGAGTCAAGAGAGGGTTGCGGAGCGTATGGAGAAGCGAAGAGATGGCCGGGTGAAGCGTTTGAAGGTTGGAACATGACGGAACAAGGGATGGATAGATATGCATCAGAGGTGCTCTATTCGTCGAGTGAGCGATCGATTCGAATGGAAATATAAGGTAGAACGAGTACCTAAGGATGATCGGAGTCGCTTGTGAGTGGTGGACATCGTTGATGAATACCCATTCATCACTCTTTATTCTTATATTTTAGCTACAAAAACCTATGCAAATGCATTTAGATACTTGTAAATAGGAATAATTAGCAAAAGCATGCATTTTGTAAATATCTATAATTAGCATGTTTTTGTGCAAAAATAAAAGAATAAAGATTAAAAAGAAAAAGAGGGAAATATTTAGAATAAATATTGAGCAACCTAACCCAAGGGAGGGCTCAGCATGGGCCTGACCGCATAAAAGTCAAAGTAGAGGGAGATAGGGGCTCATGTGTAAATATTTGTAAATAAATAAAAATGTTTTCCTCACTCAAAAATATGCTTGTACATATTTGTATATATTTAGAAAATATTAAAAACAAAATAAAAATGTGAAAATAAAAAAGACCAAAAATATCCTTTCACCATGTACATAGACCATGCCATCTTATTTATTTAACCTTATAAATAAATAAAATTATTTTCTAAACTTTTTGTAAATATTCTATGTTATATAGTGTAAATAAATAAAATAAAAAGAAGCAAAACAAAAATCAAAGAAAAATTACAAAATTAAAATATAAAAATACATTGTATATATACCATGTATATAAATGTATATATCTATTTATTTCACCTATATACATAAATAATAAAAACCAAATAAAAATACCCTTTTATTCCTCATTTTATTCTATAAATAAATAAAATATAAAATAGGAATAAAATTGTATAAAAATAATCATTAAAAATCAAAAATCAAAAACCTACATATTGTATTTATACCTATATATAGCTATATAATGTACATACCTTATTTTCATTTCCAAAAATTAATTAAAAATCACAAAAAAATTGAAAAAATTAAAACAAAAATATTTTATGTTTTGAGTTTTTAATAAATCGACCATCTCCTATTTTTAAATGATTTTCTAAATCTTTTCTGACGTGGCTGATTCCCATTGGTCCACGGGGTTTGTTGACCTCGGTCAACTTCCCCCGCGGACCTTCTTCTTTCGCGGGTCAGGCAACCGACCCGTTTTCTTGATCTTTTGCCCGCCTGACCCGACCGCCATCGACCCAAACCCCGGGCTCCGATTGCACTCCGATCATCCAGGACCCTCGCCCGGGGTGGGTTTGGAGGATCCGAGCTCCGTGCCACCCGCCCGACCTCCTTCTTCTCGGATCTCCCACCATATTTAGTGTCGTCACCAGAGACCTAATCCTGCTATCTTTGATCTTCCCCTCGGCGCCTGTGAGCTCCTCCATGGTCCCTGAGTGACAGCCGTGGTCCCTAGGAGTTGCAGCGAGGCCCGGGCAGCCGGGAGTCACTGATCCGGTGGTTCTTGCCGCAGTGCGCCGCCTCAAGCGCGCTCAGCCTCGGGGAAGCGACGCCCCCTTGCAGGCAATGACCAGAAGCTCGCCGAGCTTCAGCCCAGTCGACAGCATCCATCAGGTAGCTTAGTTAGCCCGTAGATTAGCGTAGCTTTCGATTTTTGCGATTTTCAGTAGTGTAGCTCCGCCGCCTCCGCCAGCCGTCTCCGTCCACGCACTCGACCATCCGACCACTCCACCACCTTCGCCTAACTCCTATCCACCTTCTCCACCCCTTCACTCCCCCTGTCTCGCCCCGGAGCTGGGTTTCAGCTCTCCTCCCTCCGCCGCTCGCCAGAGAGCCATCGCATCGCCGCACCAGTCACCTTCCGCCCGCTCTGACGGGTCGAGGCACTTTGCCCTCGACCCAGCTTCACTACTGTGCAGGTTTCAGGGCCAATCGACCTCATCTGGAGGTCGGAACTTCTGGGCACAGCAGCTCCAGCTCTTGGACGTCGCCGGAGCTCTCTGGAGCTCCTCGCCTCCATCGGAGCAGAGCATCGGGTGCGGGGCTTCACGGCGAAGCTCCCCAGCACCTCAGAGGCAGTAGACGAGGACCATCGCGCACACGGAGGGCCGGCGAAAGTCGCCGGCGACCAGTTCTTCCAGCGTCCTCGCCGACCGTCGGATCGCCCTCATCGCCCCAGTTATCATCTGAGCCATCCATCCTAGGCGAGGCGTGACCTTCCGATCATCTCGAGGGTCGATCTTGACCGTCCGCGCGGAGAGAGAGAGGCGCCAGCTACTCGCGTCCGTCAGATTCGCCACGTGCCTTCCTCCCTTCCGTCGGATACACGAGGGTTTCATCTCCAGCCACCCATAGCCATCAGATCTGCCACGTGGAGCGCCCTCACACGTCGATCAGCCCAACGTTCCCAAGGGTTAAGGCGCATTCATTTTCATCGTCCGATCAGCCACGCGTCACGCATCCGGCCGTCGACGTTAAATAAGGGGTAATTTGTCTTAGGCCCCCTTTACGTTCTGCATTTAGTTTTTAATCCTGTAAATATTTAGTGTAGTTCTTTTGTTTTTATGAAATTTTGCACATTGGACCTCATGCTTTAGCTTATTTGCATTTATGCCCCTGTTTGTGTGAGCCACGTGCGTCGTCACGTGTATGTTTGGGTCATTTGCAACTTTAGTCCTGTAGTTCTGGATGTTCGTTAATGAATGAAATCTTTTTAGTAATTGCATATATGCCCCTGTGAGCGTTTAATTACGCATGTGCGTTTATTTTGTGGGTTAATTGCAATACAGCCCCTGGACTTTTTGGTACGAGTTACCAAAAGGTCCTCGGACTTGTTTTTCTTACCAAAAGGTCCCTGAGTGCCCCAAGCACGCGCCGCGCGTGTGCTTCTTTGGGTATTTTGCACCTGGACCCCCAGAACTTCGGGTATTTGCACTTAAGTCCCTGTGTACAGTACCCTCTTTTAATTTTTGAATAAAATATCAAATCACCTCCAAATTCGATGAAAATTTGACACATGGCTCCTGCCATGTTGTAGGATTTTTGAGAATTTTTGAGGACATTTTTGAGTTTATTTGTTATTTTTAAAAATTCAAAAACCTTTATTTCAGCCACTGTCTAGTTTTAAAAATCCCCAAAAAAATAAAAACCCCCTTAAAAATTCTATAAAAATTAGGTACTATTTCGTTTGTGCTCTTTCAATTTCTAGCCAATTTTGGTTATTTTTCACTGAGTAAACGCCCTAAAAATTCAAAAACACCTAAAAACTCATAAAAATTATAATAAATAATATAAAAACCCAAAAACAATAATTTTGGTACTCAAATTTCCTTGTTTTACCTAGTTTACAGGAAAAATACCTCCAGGCCCTCTTGAGATCCTTAGATATTTTATTTAGGGATTTTGATCCTGGCTGGACAGTACCTTGCTTTTCTACCACTGTTTGATTTTTAGAAAATAAAATACACATCAGAAAATTATCAAAAATTAACCAAAAACACTAAAAAACCTAAAAAACATAAAAACATTTTTGTTTGAATTTTTGCTTGGTTTTTGACACATTTAATAATTAGCCAAAGTGTGCTTGTCTTTATTTTCTTTTATTTTCTCACTATATTAAAAATCCAAAAAATTTATAAAAATCATTAAAATTCACTAAAAATATTTTGTCTTTATTTTATTTTATTTTTACTACTTCGTAGCCCTTTGGCCAACCCGTGCTCCTTGAGTTCGACCCTGGGTGCTATACCAGGTTAATCTCATAGCTGGACCGCTCATTTTGTTTTGATTGATCTCTGATTTATTTAGCGGTCTGATTTTTCTTGATATACTTAGTCTGAGTGATTGAGGTCGCAACGACCATTTCTATACCTTTACCTTAGTCATTCGGACGGTTATCAGAATGGCGCCGTTGCCGGGGAGCACGACTTAGTAGTTCTTTTTGTTTTTATTTTCGTTTTTATTTTCGCGGCTTTTCGCGGCTCTTCGGAGCTCGCGGCTTTTCGCGGTTTTTGTTTATAGTTTCTTTTTATTTTGTTTGATTTTATTTTCTTTTTCTTTTGTTTTTGTTTTTGTTTTATTTTGTGTGTTTATTTTATTTTATATTTTTGCACATATACCCTCACTTTTAATTGTCATTTCTTTTTCCTTATTATTTGATTATTTTTGCTGGTCTGACCACTCTTCTCTTTTTCTTGCGAGGGCCCGAGGACCGCGGAGGCGACTTTCGAGGAGCCGGTGCAGCCGAGGAACTTGGAGGCGGCTTCCTTCTCTACGAAGCCGCAGGAGAGAGCGAGAGGGAGAGAGTTGAGTGGTGTGAGGTTAGAGTAGGATTTTATTTTATTATTGTATGAATACAGGGACCTGGACGCTCTTGGACTTCTTGTGACCGTAGCGGGTCTGTTTCGCCGAGCACCGGTCTGCTCGGGGGACCCTTTAGGACCTTCGCGATTTTTCGCGGCTTTTTCGCGGTTTTATTTTTCTTTTATTTCTGTCTTTTTCGGTTTTTCGCGGTTTTTGCTCGAGCCCCTAGACTTAGGATTTTCTGGTGAATGTGCCGTAATTAGTAGGATCCACACACCTAATTGCATATCTGTTCCTATAGATCGATTAATTGGACCTACTTAAAAAAACATAATAAAAATAACCGATTCATTTGCCTCCGTAGCCTACGTGCCGCAGCCCGTCCTGTAAAGCGCTTACTCCTACCCCCGATTTGTCGGACAGAGGAGGGACGGGCCAAGACCGGACTCTTTGGCTTGGAGGTCGGTGACCGGTTAGACGGTTCTTCGCTAGACTTGCTCGCCTAGGACTCGGCTTTTCCCGCTGTATTATTTAGGTTAGTTTTATTTCTGTCTTTACTTTTATGCGCGGATCATATTGCATGTAGAGTGCTGGAGACAGGTACGCATTTCTGACTTTGCATGCATCATTGATTTATCGTGCATCGGCTTTTTCGTCTTCTCCCCCTGTTTTGGACTTAATAACCAGGAGAACCGAAAAATTCGTTAGTCGTTTCTTTTTATTGAAAAATATCTAAAAAACAAAAACAATAAAACCGGGACTGCTAATCATACTTGACCTAAAAGATACTTCACTAAAAATCTGTCTTGGGGAGAGTAACCCCCTCCTTGTCTGGTTTGGATGAGCGAGAGAGTGATCCGCACCCTAGGATAGAGCCTCCGATCTGTTCTTGACTGATTACCGGCTTTCAGTACGGGACAATCGGTCGAGAGAGATTTGGATACATATTGACCTCACGTAATCGCTCTGATAGACTGGATGATCACCTAAAATAAAATTGACAAGATAATTGACCGACCCCTTCGGTCTTCAGCTTTGCGTGTGTAGGTGAATTGGGGGTTTGCTTGTTCATCTTGTTTGATTGCTAGATCCCTTCGATCCTTTCTCATCACCCTCCCTCACCTCCCTTCATTTCTTTTCTTCTTCGTCTTTATCCCTGGATGATGGATTCCCCTCACTACGAGCCGACTCTTACGGCTTCTTCTCCGTCTTCTGACCATCACTCCAGTCCACCTTCTAGGGAGGTCGGATCTCCGACCAACCTCCCGCTCCCTCCCTCCCTTTCATCTCATTACTCTGGGCATGTTGTGCGAGACGTCCGAGGATACCCGATAGAGCAGATGCGAGACCCGGACGATGTTGATGCTGAGTTGAGAGCGCACTCCGTTGGTGACCAGAGAGAGCAGTGGAGATTAGCAGACATATCCTATTCCGGAGGGATGGAGGAGCAGATAGCACATGGAGCTCAGTCAGCTTCTACATTAGGTCCATTCGTCTTGGATTTGGGTTACGTTCAGCGACTGCCGACGTTTTCAGGAGAGGCGCACGAGGAGCCTTATCTTCACCTATCCGCTTTCGAGGAGTTGTGTAGAGCACAGAGATATTCAGATGTCACTGCAGAGGAGCTGATGAGCAGGACCTTCCCCTTCACGCTGCACGACAGAGCCATGAGATGGCACCGACGATTGGGGAAGACATTCGAGACGTGGGGAGAGCTACGCCGAGAGTTTTTGCAGAGATACTTCCCTCTACGTAGAGCAGAGTTTATGCGGTCTTTGATCATGGACTTTTCAGTTGACCCCCAGGAGCCATTGCACGAGGCATGGCCGAGGTTTCTTGACCTCTTGAGGAGATTCCCTGAGCACGGACTTCCACTTACGGACTTGATAGAGATCTCCATGCGGGGGATGACCGCGGAGCAGATAGCACTGGTGATTACCACATGCGGCGGTTCACACCGCAGTTCCGACATTCACTTTCTGGATACCATCTCGAGGCTACTTTCACAGAGTTCTTCTACACGAGATGCCTTGGTCGGGACAACACATGTGGACGATGCTGTACCAGTGCGGTGTGTCACTTTACATGGTGATTCAGCTTCTACACACCAGCCCGAGGATTTGGATGATGCCGCACCATTGACAGAGGAGATGACCGCGGTAGCAGAGGTTCGGACCCAGAGTCTACTCGAGTTCCCGTTGGTTTTCCAGCTGGAATTCGAGTCAGTTCCAGAGTTCTCAGTTGACGAGTCTTGGATATCAGATCTTCTGATACTCCAGGAGCAGGAGGAGCCCCAGCTTTTGCAGCCATTGATTCAGACACTTCAGATTCTAGTCCCAGAGGAGTCAGTTTCTTTCCTGCAGAGACACTTCTTGGATGCAGACAGTCACCAGGACTCAGCCCAGCAGCCACATCTTGAGGAGGGACAGCACTTTGAGAGCACAGACACCGAGAGTCCTGTCTTCGAGCCTTTTGTCCTCCACTTTGTTGAGATAGATACATTTCCTGAGGACCAGTTTGAAGCCAGCATAGCCGCAGAGCGAGGATCAGCCGCATACACTTTGCCAGCTTCAACGATGTTGACTAGTACCTTCTCCCACTTCCAGATTGCCGAGACTTACACTTCCGACGATGATGCAGCCTGGTGCACCGAGTGGATACTTGTTAGCAGCGCAGATACCCATCCAGATCCTGATCCTTTTCTTCTCACTTCTGATCCTGCATCTCTCCCCGAGGGTTATCTGCGGGAGGATGCCGCACTCGATGAGCACTCGGTTTCACCTACTGAGAGTATTTCCGATCTGGCGGAACACGAAACCGAGTCTTTAGATCATTCTGATTCTGATTCTTCTCACCTCGACGACCCTCGCGAGGATGAGCCCATTCTTGAGATATTCGGGGATTTGTCTGATCTTCTTCTTCTCTATTCATCGGATATCAGTCCAGTTCTAGAGTCTCCTGACCCTGATTGCCCACACCTGCTCGAGACACTAATTAACGTGGAGGATTCTATTACTGATCCATCCTTCTCCACGTTTGATTTCGTCGGCTCCATTCTCTCACTCCAGTCTGATCTAGAGCCGAGGATTTCTTTTGTGCTACCGGATCCTGATCACTTCTTCCCATATCTTTGGCCGGTAGCAGACACCCGCCTGATTTGCATACCTGGGTGTCTTACTTTACACTGTTGCGTTCGTCGTTGTTCTCACACCGAGACTACGACGACAGTACGGCATTCGCCTTACCGATGCCGTCCTGAACCTTGATATTGCATTATCCTAGCCTTTGCGCCCAGCTAGGGGCGTAAAATCTAGCGCTTGTTGAGAGGCACCTCAACATTGTACTCTTTTGTATATACGTGTTTCGTCGTATTTTGATCCTTCTTTCTTACGTTTTTGTTTTCACCCCAGGTCTCGCTTAGGATTATCTTTGCTATACTTAGGATATTCCTCATCCTAAGTATAGGGGGGTGAAAACACCGGGTTGTTCTTCGTTCTGTTCCATCACTCCTGTTGTTGCCTATACTTAAGGTTCTCCACCTTAAGTATAGGGGGAGTGATGCCCTCCATCTTGTAGATATTCGTCATTTTCTTTGTGTTTTGCTACCCCTGTTTTGTTGCCTATACTTAGGGATATTTCACCCTAAGTATAGGGGGGGTAGACCCTGTACATTCTCCACTCGGTTTTCCCTTAGTATACAGCCTGCTATACTTAGGATTATTTGATCCTAAGTATAGGGGGGAGACCTGAGTCCCTCTTGACTTTTCACTTCCTTTTTGTATAGCCTTTCTTTTCACTTCCCTATACATAGCACGAGTTATGTCTTCTTCATCGCTCTTGACTCTGAGGACATTTAGCCATAACTCGTACTTTGTGTGAGTGTGTTAATAAATAAAATGGCTAAAAACCACAAAAATTAAAAATTTTCATGTACATAACCTTCTTTTATTTGCACATACATAGCTAGTGTACAAACTATTTTTGTAAAAATGATTTCAAAAATCCTTTGTGTGAAGATTGTGTAAATATTTTCGTATCAAAATTATGTATATAGTACAAAAATTTTTCCAAAATGTTTTGAAAATCAAAAGTTTGCAAAAATCTTGTGTAAATTCGTGTAAATATCTTTTTGCAAAACTTGCACTTCATGCATCATCCATTCATGATTTCAAATCATTTTTCAAAAATGTTGCATGATTGTAAAATATTGTGTAAATAAGCATCTGTTTGTACATATGTATATAGTTTTTCTGGATGATAGTTGACATTTAAACTAGCCTGGAATCAAATTGAGAAATGGAGCTTGATTAAGATCTTAATCCACCTAATTTCTAAGAGGAACCTTATAGGGCTTAGGTTTAAGGCTTTTCAGGTCCATGGTGACTTAATTCTTTGAGTCCACTAGGCTGTGATCACATGTCATCTCAATGAGCCTAAGTAGAGCACTTAACAACAACACATGACTCATATAGATTATGGCTTTACTTGGACACCCGCACTATGCACCGAGCTCTCTACGGATGAGGTGGTGAGGAGGCAGTCTTCCTTGACTTGGGGTAGCATATGAGGGTAGTACTTCTAGGCGGAACCTCTCTTCTTCTTATAGTGAAGGAAGTGCGTCTCAACTTGGTCTGGTTGACATGAGATCTAACGACGGGAGTTGTGGGTTGCAATAAAGCTTCAAAAGAGGGATAGTCTACTGGCTCAAGAGGAAAAACTCCTTGTATATATGCTGCACATGTATATGTTGTATAGATGCACTCGAAAAAAAAAATGTGTGCAAAAGAAAAGAACTCCAAAAAAGTGGTGGGTCTGAGAGAAAATGATAATCCCACCGGAGTATGTATATAAGTGCAATAAGCAAAGCTTGGTTTCATGATCCACCTGTTGTAGCTTGCAGCAGGGAGACTTGGCTACACTGGTCAAGCTCCCAAGGGTACTTGGCTACACTGGCCTTGACCCATTCTCTTCCTCCCCCTCTTCTTGAGCCGGTTGTACTTGAACTTAGAAGGGAATACCCCGCTCCTCGAGGGAAAGAGTGGCCAGATTGAGGTCATAGAGTTACCTTGTTGGGGAGGGTTGTCAAGTTGCCATTTCTGAGGTGGAGAGCTTAGACTTCACATTCACAGGACAAGAAAAGATTCATGGTCTTCAGGGTTTGTGATTGATGACTTGTTCTGATCTGGAGCATTGAGGAGTCTTGGTTATAGATTGGTGGAACTTAGAGGTTGTTAGGTTTTAAGCTTAAGTCTAAATAAGGTTCCGACACATTAATAATCCAAAGATCTGATTGAGCTCCATACCTCAATTTAATGAAGGCAAGTTCAATAATCAACCTTGATCCATGTACATCCTCTTTTTCTTTTTCTTTTTCTTTCTTTTTCACTTCTTTTTCAAATAAGTGTTTGCTAAGGGACTAGCAAAGTATAGTATAAGGGGGTGATGAATACCCATTCATCACTCTTTATTCTTATATTTTAGCTACAAAAACCTATGCAAATGCATTTAGATACTTGTAAATAGGAATAATTAGCAAAAGCATGCATTTTGTAAATATCTATAATTAGCATGTTTTTGTGCAAAAATAAAAGAATAAAGATTAAAAAGAAAAGAGGGACATATTTAGAATAAATATTGAGCAACCTAACCCAAGGGAGGGCTCAGCATGGGCCTGACCGCATAAAAGCCAAAGTAGAGGGAGATAGGGGCTCATGTGTAAATATTTGTAAATAAATAAAAATGTTTTCCTCACTCAAAAATATGCTTGTACATATTTGTATATATTTAGAAAATATTAAAAACAAAATAAAAATGTGAAAATCAAAAAGACCAAAAATATCCTTTCACCATGTACATAGACCAGGCCATCTTATTTATTTAAACTTATAAATAAATAAAATTATTTTCTAAACTTTTTGTAAATATTCTATGTTATATAGTGTAAATAAATAAAATAAAAAGAAGCAAAACAAAAATCAAAGAAAAATTACAAAATTAAAATATAAAAATACATTGTATATATACCATGTATATAAATGTATATATCTATTTATTTCACCTATATACATAAATAATAAAAACCAAATAAAAATACCCTTTTATTCCTCATTTTATTCTATAAATAAATAAAATATAAAATAGGAATAAAATTGTATAAAAATAATCATTAAAAATCAAAAATAAAAAACCTACATATTGTATTTATACCTATATATAGCTATATAATGTACATACCTTATTTTCATTTCCAAAAATTAATTAAAAATCACAAAAAATAGAAAAAATTAAAACAAAAATATTTTATGTTTTGAGTTTTTAATAAATCGGCCATCTCCTATTTTTAAATGATTTTCTAAATCTTTTCTGACGTGGCTGATTCCCATTGGTCCACGGGGTTTGTTGACCCCGGTCAACTTCCCCCGCGTTCCTTCTTCTTTCGCGGGTCAGGCAACCGACCCGTTTTCTCGATCTTTTGCCCGCCTGACCCGACCGCCATCGACCCAAACCCTGGGCTCCGATTGCACTCCGATCATCCAGGACCCTCGCCCGGGGTGGGTTTGGAGGATCCGAGCTCCGTGCCACCCGCCCGACCTCCTTCTTCTCGGATCTCCCACCATATTTAGTGTCGTCACCGGCGACCTAATCCTGCTATCTTTGATCTTCCCCTCGGCGCCTGTGAGCTCCTCCATGGTCCCTGAGTGACAGCCGTGGTCCCTAGGAGTTGCAGCGAGGCCCAGGCAGCCGGGAGTCACTGATCCGATGGTTCTTGCCGCCGTGCGCCGCCTCAAGCGCGCTCAGCCTCGGGGAAGCGACGCCCCCTTGCAGGCAATGACCAGAAGCTCGCCGAGCTTCAGCCCAGTCGACAGCATCCATCAAGTAGCTTAGTTAGCCCGTAGATTAGCGTAGCTTTCGATTTTTGCGATTTTCAGTAGTGTAGCTCCGCCGCCTCCGCCAGCCGTCTCCGTCCACGCACTCGACCATCCGACCACTCCACCACCTTCGCCTAACTCCTATCCACCTTCTCCACCCCTTCACTCCCCCTGTCTCGCCCCGGAGCTGGGTTTCAGCTCTCCTCCCTCCTCCGCTCGCCGGAGAGCCATCGCATCGCCGCACCAGTCACCTTCTGCCCGCTCTGACGGGTCGAGGCACTTTGCCCTCGACCCAGCTTCACTACTATGCAGGTTTCAGGGCCAATCGACCTCATCTGGAGGTCGGAACTTCTTGGCACAGCAGCTCCAGCTCTTGGACGTCGCCGGAGCTCTCTGGAGCTCCTCGCCTCCATCGGAGCAGAGCATCGGGTGCGGGGCTTCACGGCGAAGCTCCCCAGCACCTCAGAGGCAGTAGACGAGGACCATCGCGCACACGGAGGGCCGGCGAAAGTCGCCAGCGACCAGTTCTTCCAGCGTCCTCGCCGACCGTCGGATCGCCCTCATCGCCCCAGTTATCATCTGAGCCATCCATCCTAGGCGAGGCGTGACCTTCCGATCATCTCGAGGGTCGATCTTGACCGTCCGCGCGGAGAGAGAGAGGCGCCAGCTACTCGCGTCCGTCAGATTCGCCACGTGCCTTCCTCCCTTCCGTCGGATACACGAGGGTTTCATCTCCAGCCACCCGTAGCCGTCAGATCTGTCACGTGGAGCGCCCTCAGACGTCGATCAACCCAACGTTTCCAAGGGTTAAGGCGCATTCATCTCCATCGTCCGATCAGCCACGCGTCACGCATCTGGCCGTCGACGTTAAATAAGGGGTAATTTGTCTTAGGCCCCCTTTACTTTCTGCATTTAGTTTTTAATCCTGTAAATATTTAGTGTAGTTCTTTTGTTTTTATGAAATTTTGCACACTGGACCTCATGCTTTAGCTTATTTGCATTTATGCCCCTGTTTGTGTGAGCCACGTGCGTCGTCACGTGTATGTTTGGGTCATTTGCAACTTTAGTCCTGTAGTTCTGGATGTTCGTTAATGAATGAAATCTTTTTAGTAATTGCATATATGCCCCTGTGAGCGTTTAATTACGCATGTGCGTTTATTTTGTGGGTTAATTGCAATACAGCCCCTGGACTTTTTGGTACGAGTTACCAAAAGGTCCTCGGACTTGTTTTTCTTACCAAAAGGTCCCTGAGTGCCCCAGGCACGCGCCGCGCGCGTGCTTCTTTGGGTATTTTGCACCTGGATCCCCAGAACTTCGGGTATTTGCACTTAAGTCCCTGTGCACAGTACCCTCTTTTGATTTTTGAATAAAATATCAAATCACCTCCAAATTCGATGAAAATTTGACACATGGCTCCTACCATGTTGTAGGATTTTTGAGAATTTTTGAGGACATTTTTGAGTTTATTTGTTATTTTTAAAAATTCAAAAACCTTTATTTCAGCCACTGTCTAGTTTTAAAAATCCCAAAAAAATATAAAAACCCCCTTAAAAATTCTATAAAAATTAGGTACTATTTCGTTTGTGCTCTTTCAATTTCTAGCCAATTTTGGCTATTTTTCACTGAGTAAACACCCTAAAAATTCAAAAACACCTAAAAACTCATAAAAATTATAATAAATAATATAAAAACCCAAAAACAATAATTTTGGTACTCAAATTTTCCTTGTTTTACCTAGTTTACAGGAAAAATACCTCCAGGCCCTCTTGAGATCCTTAGATATTTTATTTAGGGATTTTGGTCCTGGCTGGACAGTACCTTGCTTTTCTACCACTGTTTGATTTTTAGAAAATAAAATACACATCAGAAAATTATCAAAAATTAACCAAAAACACTAAAAAACCTAAAAAACATAAAAACATTTTTGTTTGAATTTTTGCTTGGTTTTTGACACATTTAATAATTAGCCAAAGTGTGCTTGTCTTTGTTTTCTTTTATTTTCTCACTATATTAAAAATCCAAAAAATTTATAAAAATCATTAAAATTCACTAAAAATATTTTGTCTTTATTTTATTTTATTTTTACTACTTCGTAGGCCTTTGGCCAACCCGTGCTTCTTGAGTTCGACCCTGGGTGCTATACCAGGTTAATCTCATAGCTGGACCACTCATTTTGTTTTGATTGATCTCTGATTTATTTAGCGGTCTGATTTTTCTTGATATACTTAGTCTGAGTGATTGAGGTCGCAACGACCATTTTATACCTTTACCTTAGTCATTCGGACGGTTATCAATCGTCCACGAAGGTTATGGCCTCAATGGCTGGCGCTGCCAGAGGCTGAGCTCCTCTCGACGGAGCTGAGGAAATCCTCGAAGAACCTGGGGGGCATCCACACTCCAACTGCTGCCCTCAGCCATTCCCTCTCGTGCTGTTAATATGGAAAAGAAAAAGGGAGGCACAACGGAAGTGGTGGCGTAGCAAAGGTGGTGAAAAAGGGGGGAGGGGTGCAAGATATATATGCTTCCATGTACGAGAAGATGGGGGCGTGGTCCGCGAACCGAGGTGCGGATCGAGTGGAAAAAGAGCGGGTAGGGATCCACGCCCCTTAATCGGGGCCAGAAATCGGAGCAATACGCGATCGGATCGGGTCGGGAAATTGGTGAAAAGTAAGGGAAAAACACAGTACGTGGAAAGAAAGAGGAGGGAACCAGTTGACTAATCAACCAATCCGAGCTGGCCCGATCAGAAGCGACATAGGAAGAAGACAAAAACCGCTAGAAGACAAAACTACTAAAAAATAAAGGAAAATGAATAAAAAATAATAAATGAATTTAAATTAAAAATATATATAATAAAAAATGTTTATTATTTTTTCAAACTATTTTTCTATAATTTTTAATTATTTTTATGAAAAAATAAATTAGTGTATATACACTATATAATATTATATACATGTATATTATACCTATGTATTATGCACAAGTATTTTTTATTTTGTTATTTTTACACAAATGCCTCAATTTTATATTTTATTTCTTTTCAACATATTTTTCAGAGTACAAAATAAATTTTATTTTATTTTTATAACTTATTTAAAGGTGTAGAATAAATAGTGAAGGTAGTATGTGCACATGTGTTTTGTACAATAATTGGAAGATTTTATTTTATTTTATTTGCTTTTTCTGATTTTTATTTTGTTTTTGTATTAATTTTATAAATATATACAAGGAGGTAAAAATAATAATTTACTTTTATTTTGTCAAAAATTATTATATACAAATATAGGTAATATTGTACAACACAAAGTAAACCCTATCTCTCTCTACTTATTTTATTTTACGATCAGGTCAAGGCTTGACCTTCTCTTGGGGTTTGGGTCACTTTCTATTTATTCTAAATACCTCCTTCCTTTTTCTTTTCCTTTATTCTTTTATTTTTGCACAAAAATATGCTAATTATGCAATATTAATAATTGCATGCATAATGTTAAGTTATTGTATTTACACATACTTACATCATGCTTTGCTAAGATAAATAGCTAGAATAAAAGAATAAAGAGTGAGAATCAGGGATTCATCAATCACCTCCTCAACGCCTCTAGCTTGTTGCAAATCCGATGAGGAGGTTGATGTCACCTTCCTCGACTCTTCTGGTTGCAGATTTGATGGATTCAATGCGTGAAGATGGATCAAATTTCGAAATAGGGTGGAGTATTGTGTTATATACATGCGAGGTTTGAATAAGGTTTTCACTCGATTTGAAGCTTCATCGTTCGAGAAATCATCGAGGCATGAAAGATCGTTGAACGGGGAACATATTTGCAGAAGGAATCGAGCTATAAAGATGCAAGGATCAGGTGGAGAAAAATGATGAAGTGGTGGGGTCAGCAGAGCTACTGGGCCTAGGGGGTAGGCACCTAGTTGACCGACGGATCAACCGAGGGTGCGCCTCCATTGGGCCACGTCACCCGCTACAAGACAAAATTGAGTAAAAATAGAAAAGAAAAGGAAAATAAAATAGAAAATGATTTTTTTGATTTTTTTTCTTAAAATAGGAAAGTTGTTCCTTATTTTATGTACTATTTTATTATGATTTTATTAATTTTTACAGCATCGTTTATTAAGTTTTTATTTTTAGGTTTTTATTTTTAGGTATATTTACATATATATGATTTATTTTTATTTTTATTTTGTATTTCATTATTATATACACATATTTTATATATTTATGAATCATTTATTTACACATTTGTATATTTTTATTATTTTTTTGAAGTTTATTTACTTACTTAAATAAATATGATATAAGTATGTTTTACCTATATATTGGAATATATTATTTATTTTGATGTATTATTCTTTTTTTATATGTTTATTATTTACATGTATTTTAAATAATATTTACAAGTATATAAAAATATAAAGATGCTAAAAAATATAAAGAACAAATAAATTGTCTATAGTATACAAATATATAGTACAATAGGGACCTAAAAGCCATCTTTTGCATATGAATTCTATTTTTAACTAAACCACCTTCATTAGAGGTAATTGAATTTACGAACAATAAAAGTGAGTTTAGTTAATTTTGAATTCATATGGAGAAGATATTGATCTGTGAAGTTTTTTTGTGGCTTTTTCATCTATCTGTCCCAGTCACATAATACCTTATTTTTATGTGCAATTATTTTTTTCTATACACTTTTGTGTACAATTTTTATGTTGAAAATATTTTTATTTGAAGTGAATAAAATGTAAAATAAATTATGCCCCAAAAGTCTACTTATTTATGAATTAAATTAGGATTTTCAGGAGCATTTTATGTACAATTGATTGCCCTATCCCCTCTACTTTATTCCTTGTAGACCAAGTCAATATTGAGTACTAATGTTTTCTATCATTTTAAGGCTAAAACTTGTTCATTTACAACTGTTATATCATATTCTTACTATTAGTAATCATTTTCACAAAAATCAAATCATTAAATTAATACAAAAGGGTCATTAGTAAGAATAGAAAATACATCAGTAATAGAAATAACGATAAAATCACTTCATATTATTTTAAGGTTTTCATTTCGTGAAGATGATTACTAGTTGCAAGAATATGCATAACATTTGTAATGATAGAAACTATTAGTAAAAATATACGTGTTCATTACAATCCTAATGGGCTCATGACCTATTGGAAAAGCCCTATATATTCTAATAAAAAATATCATGGGTACATACATTTGTTTCACCTTCTTTGTTTACATACTTTAGTGATAATAACATATGTACCACCTTGAATCAGTTACTGGTTGGGATCGACGGTCCCTCAATCAACAGAACGATAAGGAGTAACGATGGATAATGGACGATAGGGATGAGAGAAAAAATGATGTTTATCCCTCACCCATGTTAGTTTGAGGGATAAGAAAAGATGACTACTGTAAATAGAGAAATAATGGATAATGTAAATATGGTATGATCACTTTATCATGGAAAGCTTAAAGTCCTCTTATCCACGGATAAGAGGACCTCATCCCGCAAGAGGCTACTTTGTTTTATCTAAAACATGGCTCAAGTCGACAATCTAGCAGTCGAGCTCAACGGAGGGAGCCTCATATAAACGACCAGATCAAGGAGAGTTCTTGCAACGCATGCAACCACACTTGTTCTCGCTTCCATCGATCTCCCCTGTTTAATTGTATCATCAACATACTGCAAAAAGGAACGCAATAATGTAATTATGGCATAGTGCAAATTTATGGAAACATATAAGAAGAGATGCGATTAATGACTTGTGCATCATTGTCCCTAATAAAGTCTGCGTTTTTCTTCTCAAATAAAGATAAAAAAATAAAATCGATTTTAATACTCATATGAAATGCATGCCACAACACTCAATGCTCAACAAGGACATCCATATGCAAAAGAAATTACGATCACAAGGATTGATCGGCCTACTCATTTAATGACATTCACGTGTTCTCTGCTCACTATGTTCCATATCTCTACTTAATATTTCGCGCTGGATCTTCGTTGTCTTGTTCAGATTCTCCAAAATAAATAAATAAATAAATAAATAAATAAAGATTAATACGGAATTCACACATCCAATCTCTCGGCAAATATAATATACAATAAACTAATTCGTTGTAGATACCATTGAGTTTTAAGTTGTACACAATTATGAATCAATCGAGTATTGCTTATTAAATACCCCACGAGTAATTCTACTATTCATTCAGTATCACACTAATACGTGTCTTATTATTCTTTTCCATCATCAATGTCAAAACATTTAACATGTATTTTTTAAAAGAAAAAAGACTTCCACCGGTATAGATGGGTGTGCCGGAAAAACTTCACCATTAAT
>JAZKJV010008297.1:0-163846 GCA_037367405.1 Ottelia alismoides | reverse complement strand
TACATTCAAGAAAATATACCTTGGTGTATGTTATTCACTGATGATATTGTGTTGATTGATGAGATTAGAGATGGAGTAAATGAGAAGCTTGAGGTATGGAGACATGCTTTGGAGACTAAAGTATTTCGTATAAGTATGGCTAAGACTAAATTCATGTAGTATACTTTTGATGGAAGTAATGGTGAAGGAATCGATGTTAAGATTAGTGATTATAACATTCAGAAGAGAGATTCTTTTAGATACTTGGGATCTATTTTGTAACATGATGGAGAAATTAATGGAGATGTTACAAATAGAATAAACACATGTCAGCTAAAGTGGAGATGGGCCTCTACTATTCTCTGTGGTAAGAAAATTCCTTAAAAAATTAAAGGAAAGTTCTACAAAGCAGCTGTGAAACATGCTATGCTCTATGGATCTGACTATTGGCCTGTGAACCATAGATATGTGTAGAGAATGTCATTAGCAGAAATGAAAATGCTAAGGTGGATGTGTGGACACACGCGTAAAGATCGGATTCGGAATGATTCCATCAGAATGAAAGTGGGTGTAGCTCCAATCGAAGATAAGATGCGAGAAAATCGCTTAAGGTGGTTTGGCCATGTGTAAAGGAGGTCAGCTGATGCACCGATGAGGAGATGTGAGTTTTGGAATTTTGAGCCATCTAAAAGAGGGTGTGGAAGGCCCAAGAAGTGCTAGAATGAGACTATACGAAGGTAACTTAGTTTTCTGGATCTATGCTCAAGAATGACCCAAGATAGATCTAAATGGAGGCAAAAAATCCATGTAGCCGACCCTAGTTGAAGTGGGAAAAGGCTTTGTTGTTGTTGTTGTTGTTGTTGTTGTTGTTGTTTACAAGTTAATCTATTATAGGTTACTTTTTTAAAGGTTCATTTGTAGGTATATTTACTATATACTAAGTATTTATTTTTATTTTGTACCTTAAATTTTATTATTTTATATACAAATTTTATATATTTATAACTTATTTTTATAGGCATGAATATATATTTTTTATTTTTCTGCTATAATATGTACACTTAAATAAATAAGGGTACTAATTATAAAGGTATAAGTATAGTATATTCATTTATGTAATCTTGTATATTATTTTATTTTAATGTATTTGTATTAATTTTATTCTATTCTAAATATGTACATATATTATAACTAATATTTACAATAATTTGATGAAAAATTTATAGAATTAATAAAATGATTATTTTATTCAGGTATATAGAACAATAGGGGTCCAAAACTTAAATTTAGCATCTTGACTCCAAATTAAAATGAAACCACCTTTATTAAATAGTTAATATAAATTTATATACAATTAAAGGTGATTTTGGTACATTTTGAGTTCACATGGAGAAGATATGGGTTTGTGAAGTTTAGGTTTTGGAATTTTATTCTAAGTATAAAATGCACAATATGAATTATTTTTGCGTGAAATCAATTTTATATTTTCTATGTATTTTTATCTACAACTTCCATGTACAAAGTTTATTGATTTGATAAATAAATAATGAAGATTAAAATAGGTCCCAAATTGGACTTATTGAAGAATTAAAGCAAGGGTTTTATTGTATAATTGGCCTTTATCTCCTCCTACTTTATTCCTTGTCGACCTAGTCATCATGATCCCTTGGTCTTTGGGTTCAGGGTCATAAAATACCTTTGGCATTTTATTTCTTTTTCTCTTATTTTCTTTATTCTTTTATTTTATCTTTAAATACAATATCTAATACGATATTTATAAATAACTAATGAATGTTAATTTATGCAAAATAATATTATATACATGCATTTAACTTGGATTTAAAGGCAAAATGAAAGAATAAAGGTCATGAAATGGAGATTCATCACTCGGTTCCTTCGTATGGTTCTGGTTCAACTGTTGCTACTACGGTTGGCTTCTCCTTCACTAGCACGGGTTCATCTTTGCTGTTGTTATCTTTTTGTATTTTTTATTTTTCTTCATTTTTATGTTTTTGATGGTGTTGCATCATCAAAAATATTTCTATCCCTTTTGTTGAAAAGGATGAGGATTCACAATCAGATGCTCTGTGTTTTCCCTTCACTGAGGTAGATGGCTTGAGTGTCCTATTGCTCTTGAGAGCGACAACATTAGATAAAGGAATTTCATTTCTACCTGATTTGGGTGGAACACTGCAAACTATCTGCTCTTTACGATGGAAGTTATTTGGATTTTCTTCAACTTGGGACAAAATAACAGTCTTTGTGGTCATGAAGTCGTCGATCTTTTGGCTCATCTTAGCCATGTTCTTGATGAGTTGGGACAACTAGTCTAATGCAAAGTTGACCAGACCAAACATAGAAGATTTAGCCTGGTTAGACTGTTGACTAAGATGATAAGAGGGAAGTTGTTGCTTGTAACCCTGGGAGTAGTGAGGAGGGGCAGAAGAGAAGGGTACTACTGGTACGGCTGGAAGAGTACTGATAACGATGTTGAGCAGTCGGCCGCTCATACTGATGGTGATGGTATCCGGATTACTGCTGTGACGCATGTGCCCCTCTAGGATCCAGGTACTCAGCAAACCAATCCACGCATATACATTCCACATTCGAATATTTGATATTCACAAAAGTAGGACAAAAATAACACATGCATAGGAATTTAAAATTTTTGCTTGCTTTGCATTCAACCTGTTCACAACCATGTGTATTTCCATTCACAAATTTCATTGCATTCCATTGTCCATTTCCCATGTCCACAAAAAATATATTACATGCCACATCTCTCAAAAAGTGGAAGCTACAAGTACAGGAAATAGTAAAAGGAACTACCAATACTATACCACAAAAAGGGTGAAGCTGCAAAAAATGATGGTGCCTTCAACAAGTCATTGCTGCGAACCTGCGGATCCACACATAGGTACATTATGAGCAAAGTTTCCCAATACGATTTAAACAAAACTATACAAAAAGAAATGCATGATATAATTTAAATGTGTGCAAAAGAGAAAGAAATTAGGTAACATGATCTCACAAAGATTTACATTCTAGTTATTATTATTAGATATGGATACGAGCAACCAAGCTTCGTGGATAGTCTGTGGTCTTGGTCTATATGAGACCTCACACTATGACTCCAAGGCAAAAATAATACCTTAGGGTTGGGGTGCCTCCGTAGGCATGTGGTGGGGTATAATGCATCCTAACTAAGTTCCCAACATGTCCACTTAGCCCCACTTCACAATTGTACTTCCGATTAATAATTTAGATTCCAACCCGCGAGTCATCGTGACTAACCCAATCCTGCTTATGCACAGGAGAATTATATCTCATCCCAATTTTGTTAAACCAACTTCTTCCTAGAACTCCCTGCTTAGCGCTCCCACTCAGAATACTAACCAATGTGGCCTACACTAGTCAGTACACGAGTGTTAACTCTAAGTAAATAAGTGAAACACTAGACCACCAACCATGAATACTTGTCCTGCGCTCGAGCACTGGGCTAAAGCACGCAAGTGATGAGGCCAACCACTGTTATATTAGCACCTAGGTGTGCCACGCAACATGTCCCTCAACCATCGCAGCTACAATAGCAGTTGGGATCGCGGCCTTCTACGCTTCTACCTGGGGCCACAAGGGTGCATTCCCCTCCCTTGGTGGTGCCTATCTCCATAGACCCATATATCTCACCATTTGCAATTTGAACAACAAACATGGCAACAAATAAAACACTGAATAATGAGAGAAAAAGAAACTCATCGTTGGCTAACTTGCTCAATGCGAGATCAACCCCATGCTAATACTCATATCATGTTAGCGATAACCCACAAGCTAACCTCGTTATCTTTGTCCAACTAAATCTCAAATAGAGATACTGGACATTTTATCTGGAAAAGGATGCAGTAAAAAAATTTATAAAACAAATTTGCTAAAGACTCTAGGTTAATGGAACAAGCCAAACATTGTTCGGATTATTTAATCAAAGATATAGAGCAAGTTAATACTTCCATCTAGCTCTTGTTCCCTAATTACAACTATAATCTTATAAATGGTTTGTATATGGTAAAAGAAATCAAATTACTTTATCTCACTTTATAGATTCCAGAACTTGACTTCCATATTCGAGAATATTACAGTCCGATAATATTCAGTGAATCCTTTGGGATTTTCTAATATATTTACAAAGGGAAAACTAATTGATGTCAAACTACAAGAAAGAATGATATTATACAAACAAAATCAGAGGAAACAAAAGAGAGTGTTAATAGAGAGGCCTTCACTTAACATGGTGCACTTTAGAATTCTTATAGTCACGGCTTTTCGCAAGCCTCATTTACCAGCAAAGAATTTGTGGATCGATGACATGCATGGAAACTCTGAAACCTAAGGAAAATTGGTAGAACTGAGGTAGTGCTAGAACATTGCCATCCAAGGATATGCCTAAGCCAAGAAATTCTTTTGTCTAGAATTTCTAAAAGGAAAGCTGCTACTGCAACCAAAAGCATCGATAAAAATGCAATGTAACAGAGAATCTCTAGCGCTATTTATCTTGACTCTGGTTACATTTAGTTCATTTGAAATCAATGCTAACACCAACATATAAAAGGGTTTAAATTATGCATAGTTGGTTTTGATCTTTGCAATATCTCCTGAGTGGACCAGAGTCAAAGGAGCCGTGTGGTGGACAAACGCTCTAGCAGTGTTCCTCCAATTGTTACTGGCTCTGAGCACCCATCACCATGGAGTTTCCATAAAGAATAAACAATTCAATTTGAACTGGGTAATAACCACATAAAATGATTCTTTGTGCATGTATCAAATATAGATTCCATGATCTCAATTCAAATTCTCAAGTGTAAAAAGGCATTACCATCACTACAGAAAACTTTCCAATGCAACACTGATTGAACCTAATACTTATGTGTTGAGATGAACATGCATATTACTTTTAGATTCCATGATCTCTATTTCTATGTCATGATTCTTATTTACTTTGGTTTTCAGTCAAACGCAAGTTCAGATCCGAACACCATTTCGAGGGATTCACCCACATTACATATCTCAAACCCTAAGATTATCATAGGCCTGATAATCGCGCGGAAGCCGCAACAAGGAGGAAGGGTGCATCATACCTCGGATTTTTCTCGTCACCTCGTAATCTCCTTCCGTGAAGAATGTCACGGTTGGCGCTCTGATTGCGATATAAAGATGTCCCCGAGGGTGACCTCGCTCTCCTCTACGCGTAGGCGGTCTTGGGTCATCGATCCGGGACGTTCCGGCGATCTCCGACGGAGCTTCGGTGAAGGAGAGGAGGAGGAAGAAGGGAGGAGGGAAGGCTAGTATGGGTTTGGGCATTTTTGGGGAGGGGTTGTTTGGTTTTATGGGTCTTGATCTGGATTCGGATCCGGGTTCGGATCGGAATAAGACCCCAACCGCTCCTCGCTAAATTCACCGTAACTCAGACTTCCGAACTTGGATTTTCGTGTTCTTGGACTCATTGGAAATATCTCGATGAGCACTATGTAATGGACTGCTTACTTGAATTTTTTAGTCATTGGAAAAGTACAGATTTTGCAATTAAGCTCAGACTCAGTCAAGATTTGCATTTTAGTCCATCTTCGATTTTCGGGGTTTTCACAACTGCTAGTATTTGTTTTACCTCCAAGTATATCCTTTCTGAGGAGGTTCCTAGTGATAGGTCGGGTTGGGCTAGTATTTCTGCCCTCCTTGTTGTTGGTGGAATGGTCAGCTGACCTGGTTCTGACCCTGTGGTTGTCCCCGAGGATGGGTCGACTACTAATCATTGCTCCAGACACCATTCACTTCTTGAATGAGTGGGGAAGCTGGAGAACAAGGCTCAAGATATTGTGGTTAGAATTTAGATGGCTGGTAGACAACCATCTGTGTCTGTGGCTATGGTGGTGGCTGCTCTGTAGCCTTCATGTAGTATACGTTTTGTATAGGATGTTGATTGTGACTCGACTGTGGCGACTGTGGATGTGTCTGCTCCTTTTTCTCAACTGGAGGCTTAGATGTGATAGTCACTACATTAGAGGCACTGATGGTGTTCACCAACAACTCTAGATGCTTTGTGATAATGTCGAGCTTGTCCAGTCTCTTCATGCATTGTTTGATCTTGACGATCTTTTCTTGGTCATGCATCCTCTTCTCAATTATATCAACTTTGCACAGGAGACTCCCAATGATACTCAAGTAATAGTTGTCACATATGTTCACTTCTTGGGTATCCACCATGTTCACATTCTTGTGGAGGATCTGTGATGGCAGCTGAATCTGGAAAAAATGAGATGAGGAAAGAACGACCTCTCCTTCGGCCATCTCCTCAAAGATCTGCCAAAATGCATCCTCGTCCTTATTGAAATGGGACCGTCTGCATGTGGTGTCAACCAGATGTTGATTGTTCTCTATTAGGACCTCAAAGAAATGTTGTACCAACCTGGCCTTTGGTATATTGTGGTGGGGGCACTTCTCAATCGGATTAGTGAACCTCTCTCAAGTCTCATAGAAGGACTCTTGTGGCCCCTGGGAAATGCTGGAGATCTTTGATCACATGTTGAGACAGTCGAGAGGATTGTACTAATGCAAAAATGTGGATTTCAGATCCTCCCAAGTTGTGACCACCTTCCCCAAGTTTTTTATCCAGTCGAGTGCTTTGCTCTGCAAGCTGAATGGGAATGCAATCATTTTGACTACACCCAACAGGATGTTGGGGTAGTGCGTGATGCTACAGATGCAGGCACACTTCTGTAGATTAATATATGGCTCCTCATTGGAATCCCCCTGAAAATATGGAGGAGCGAAAGGAGATGTGGCTTTTGCTGGAAATATCCGTGGAGCGGTGGGATTTCGATCCACTCAGTAATGCGACCGGCCCCTAGATTGTAAGTTTGCTTCAGAGTGGGTTTGGCTTGGTCTCTCCATGCTACTCCCCTCGCCTCCATGAGGTCCATCTACAAAGTGATTGCCGTATTCATCACCATGGAGATTACCATCACCTCCTCCTTGGTTTCCTCTTCTTCCTTTGACCTTGTCCTCAGGTCATTAAAAAATTTCTGAAAGGCAACCTAGGCCAAAGCTTGATCGGTTAACTGTTGTTGGATGGCATGGATAGAGGCCAAGAGCTAACTATTAACCTCATTGTGATTTGTGGCCTACTCCTTGTTCAGTTCAGTTCTAGGGAGCTACGGTTCATTTCCACTGCTTGTGGGAGCCATCTCTGAACCTGATTGTGAGGAAATGGGCTCAAGATTGGGGTCAAGATCCACAATGGGAAATATATCCTGATCAGTCTATATGCATGCACCAGATGGAGAGAATAATTCAGAATTAGGGTCAATTGTAAATCTTTTGAGGGATGTAGAGGTATACGGAGTAAAATCAAACTCCATACAAAAGGGGCAAAACTTGGGAAGAGAGTTTTCCCAATCTGTGGGATGAAGAAGAAGCGAGGAATCCTGAGGGTGGTTTACGGAGTCTGAACCATGTGCCTGGGAATTTCCTTGAATTGTTGGAGATGCAAAACTTAAGGAGTCAATGTGGTTGTCGATAGAATATTACCAATCCATCTTGGAGTCGACATATTGAATGAAAAAGAAAGTAGATGATAGATGAAGGATACGATGATGAACGAGAAATAAATGGAGTGTAAACAGTTGAAGGCTAACGATGAGAAAGGGTCAAGAGGGAGTATGGAGAGAAGTAGTGACAAAATTATGCAAGTGCACAAGACTTTTGATCTTTGGACCTAATTCAAAATCAAGCAAACACAAAGCAAAATTAGGTTCACCAACTCAACACAAGGGAATCCATTAATGGTTTGGCTATTTTTATCTTTTAAATTTTAGAGTTGTGATTCAGGCAAAAAGTTATAACACGTCCTTAAGCTTCTCGCCCTAGAGGATAGTGTGTGCTGCCAAGAAATTATCTCTGTACTTGTTTAACCTCCTTTGAATATTATGAGTTGTACTTTTTGATGTGATCAATATCGGTCCTAGGGGGGTACTCAGTCAAAGAAAAGAGTGGGGAGGCCGGTAGGCAAAACCACTACTTCTCTTGCAAGCAAGGTACTCGGGGCGTGACGATGAAATAGACACCCCCGTTAGGGCATGGCCTATGCTCAATACTTCAAATCAAGTCGGATGCTCTACACAAGGCGAGAGCACCGTCGTCAACATGACCTTACTCATCCAGGAATGATAGAAGCGCTAATACTTGGTCATACCAAGGTGATTGTTGAGAAAGCCACAAATCGGGTTTTTGGCTCTATTCCTTAGGGGTCATGCCTCACTCTGTTTGGAATTTACTTGAATACAATGAGCACTTTATGAACCCCAAATAATGATGTCCATTATGATTTTTAATTAGGTCAAAAGTCAAGTAACAGTTCCCTTGTTTCATTCTCAATTTTTGAGTATTTTCAATGCAAAGCGCCTAACAACTTTTTTGGATTTTCTTTTATCATAGGTGCTCAAAATCAGAGGGAGAGAGCGATAATGTAATGCAAGGCGATTCAAGGATAGAAATCTCATCCTTGAATCTAGATGATGAATGCTTAGTTACAAGACTAACAGTGCTTCCCAACTCTCTCCATGTAGGATGCAAATTATAAATTTATAAACCTAATCTATATGCACGACATGCAGGAGAAGGAAATCACCCTAAACAACAATTGTTATTAATAGTGAAGAACCAAATATTATCTACTAAAAATGGGACCCAAATGTCCACTCTTCAATACTCTTTGGTGCCCGCCACAACAGGTCCTGAAAGCGTTGTGTAGAGTCTCTCGTAGCACTCGATCTCAAGTCTAAGTAATCAACAATTAGATTTGACTATGTACAAACGCAAATATCTATAGGCACATGCTTCTATTAAGTTTTTGGACCTAATTTACTGAGCAAGCAATCCTAAAATGTTGAGAGCTCAATCCACAAAATAAAAGAAAATAATGCAGAAAGCACACAACATAGAAAACATAGAAAATAAAGGCAATGAAAGCACGGAAAATTCTATGATCCCCATGTGTACAAACACTTGGTAAAATAGGCCTAAATGTCTAGCGTCCACCTGTATTATTACAATAATAAAGAAAATAAAAATGTCACTCTCTTATAAAAATAAAATAAGATTGCTATGCTAAACTCTCTCTCTCTCTCTCTCTCTACCCGGCTCTCTGTAAGTTGTCCACCAAAAAGAATAATGACAACTCTTCCTGAAGCACGAGTGTTCCACCCATCTATGCTGACATTTTCACCACGAGGTCCTCCTAACAAGACAAAATGTAAGAGATATAATTAACAAAGATAAGAAAGTATAACAAATAAGGAGAAAAGAAAACAAAAATAAAAATGAAAGAAAAATGCACACACAAATCTATCCAATGTGCTGCTCTTCGGCAACGATGCAATTTGTTGAATATTGAATTTTCACCAGTCTTATGTTCCACACAAGGCAGGAACACAGTCTATGAGGCGATTGTTGAGAACCTTGTCTATCAACAATAATTAAACCACAATATAGATCAAGCAATGCAAAATAGAAATGTGGAGTTAATATTTGTTTTAACTCTACAAATAGTGTGTATAGGTGTATGTATGTGTAGAGGTTGAACACAGGGAGCAAGGGGAATAGAGCACAAAAGTTGGCAAAACGATAATGATTGTTTTTGTGTTTTTATAGTGATTTTTCATTTTTAGTGGATTTTTAATATGTATTTTTTTTGAAATTTTTAATTTATATCCTTTTTTGTTTGATTTTTTATTTTATACTTTTTTTATAAAATTATATTTTCTAATTTCTAATACTCCTTTTAATGAAAAGATGTGATAAATATGCGTAACTATATTGGATAAGATAATAGATAAAGATATATTTACAATAGAGAAAAATCAGAAAAATACTCTAGGCACAGTTATTGTTATTTTTTTAAGGGTATTAAAAATATTTTTGGTAATTTATTATATATAATAATAAGGATTATAAAATAAGTAAATATACATAAATATATAATCTAGGCTAGTTTATATGTAAATATACATATAAATACTTAAACACACAACTTAAATTCTTTTTATCTTAGTTATATTTTACTTTGTTTTTATGATTTTGATCTGAAATTTAATTCTATTTTTTGTATTTTTAATTGAATAAAAATAGGAAAACATTGGGCAACAATAGATAGATTGTTTTGCAATTTAAAAATAGCTAAATCGCTAAAAAATTTCCAAACTAATTTTAATATTATATATATAATAAGTAAGATAGAGAAATAGAAAACACAATTTTTAGATTTTTTAATGATTTTTAATAAGCTTTTAGGTTGAGAGAGGGTTTGCAATTTTTGGTTTTTCTTTTGATTTAGTAGTGATTTTTGTTATGTAGATGAAAAATACAATAATAAATGCCCCTATTTTTTTAGAATTTCTCAAAATATTTTTCTATTTTTTATGTATTTTTAATAGAAATAGGGAATATATGCCATGTTTTTAGATTTTTAAATATAGGAAAATATTTAATTTTGCTATGTAAAAAATATAAGTGATTTTATAATATAATAGACACCTAAAGGTAATTTCCTACCAATTTTAAACACAAAATAATATTTTTAAGGAAAAAATAAGGAAAATAAAAATATAACACTAGCAGGAACTGAAATGCAAATAGAAATAAATAAAAATTCAATCATGAATAAAAATTTGAATTTTAGGGGCATAGCATAATTTTCACTTTAATATTTATTTCATACAATGCTAGCATGTGTATAAATGCAATTTACAAAACATGACAGGGCATGCATGCATATTCTAAAAAAGTTTTGAACTTAATTACAAGTTTATTGACTAAATAATAACACCAAACTACGTGGATCCCTTACAAAAAGCCCACCATCTCACGTGTATTGTCACATGAGGTGACATGAAAAGAGGCCTTGTAAAAATAAAGAGAATACAGGGGTCTACTGGCAAACTAACAAAAAGTTTTACACCGTAGACAATATTTTATGGACTAAAGTTAAAATACAGAAAACCTGGGGTAGATATGTAAAATTACCCCTAAAAGCATTGACCAACGATCTGAATCTATTCACTTATACACGTGCCGACGTCTGAACGGTGGACGACGAGTCGGGGATGGGTGGCCCGAGTTAGATCCCAACAGTAAATCGTGCGGTGGAGATGGCTAAATCCAATGGTCGTAGTCAAAACTAGAGCACCTCAATGATCGGACAACTGCTTCTCTTCACAAAGAACTGCGAAGAACAACAACACAAGAGGGATTAGATCGGCTCCTCCTTCCTACTCTTGCGGTATTTGGCGCTCGTCTTTGGCTCAAAATGATCCTGATGTCACCCTTCAATGGCTGGAAGCTTTAGAAGGCTTCTTGGAGGTTGGACAGGGCCCAATGAGGTCGAGGAATCTTTGGAGCTCTGAGACCTTTCGTCTTTGACAAAATTGACCTAAGAGGAGTCCTTAACTTATAGGACCTGCACATGAAGCTCAAGTACAAAAAATATGGTGCCCTGGGGGTTTAATCATGGTGAGATGAGGTGAGGATGAGTCAGGAGGAAGGCCTCTCTCGAACAGTGGAGCTGAGGCCCTAATCTCCTAACCTGGAGAAGATCAAGATGTATGGAGGTGTGTGGGTCGAAGCTGAACCATAGAGGAGAGAAATGATGGCAATATGGAGGGAGGAGAAAAATCGGAGCACGATGGAATAGTAGTTGGAGCTTAACTCCAACATACTACTATTATTGAATTTAACGAAAAACAATACAAAATTAACCAAAAATAAAAGAAAATCTACTCTAATCTAGGTCCTATAAAAAGAAAGAAATGTTAAGATATGGATCTACATCAGAAAATGAAGGAGCCGGAGGAGCTCCGCTGCTAGTGTCTGATGTTTCCCGTATCGCAACCTCCACTCCTCTTCCTCCACGTCAACGGGTTCGACGAGACTCCTATTGTCACTAGGAAGCTACAAAGCACAAGAGTTGGGGATTTTCAGGGGCTAAAGGGGATCAAATTTTGAATGGAGGCTAGTGAGGAGTATATGTATAGGGGCTATTTGACTTGGGAAGAATGCATGACTTAGTGGACCAACAATTGAGGAGTCGATGAGGCATGAAAGTCTAAGGATCGAGGGTCAAAAGTTAAGAACAAATTGAGCTGAGAGTATGCAAGGAAAATCAGGTAAAATACGAGGAAATCAGGAAGTTTAGGGCTATAAGACGCAGACCTCAAGGAGAGCATGGAGTTGATCGAGGTCAACTCTAACTGCGCCCCCATTGGTCCACATAGTACAGAAGAAGACAAAATAGACTAAAAATATTATAATAATTCAAATTAGAATAGTAAACAATTTTATTAATTTTTAGTAAAAAATTAAAATTATCTACTATTTTATGTATTATTTTATTATGATTTTTAAATATAGCTATATTTACCTAGATAGTACGTATTTTATTTTTATTTTCTATTTTAGTTTTTATTGTTTTATATAAAAAATATACATATTTATAACTTATTTAGATACATATAAATATACTTTTATTGTAATTTTTAGAGGTTATATGCTTACTCAGTTAAATTGATATATTTATTATATAGGTACATGTATACATATTTCATATATGTACATTTTTATTCACTTATTTTTTTAATTTTTTAATTATTTTCTTTTATTTTAATTATGTATAAATATATCATATATATTTACAAAATTATAAAAATATGATATAGTGAAAATTTTAGATAATAACTAAACTGATTATTTTATTCAGGCATAATATACAACAGGAGACCAAAACCTAACTTTTGCGTCTTAACTACGAATGGAATAAAACCACATCATTAAATATATTATTAAATTTTATATAGAATTAAAGGTGATTTTGTCCATTTTGATATAGAATGGAGAAGATATAGGTCTGTGATGTTTCGACTTTTTCTATTTATTCTGAGTTTCTAGGGTACACCTATATTATTTTTATGTGAAAAAAGTTTTGTATTTTTCTATGTATTTTTGTCTACAACTTTCATAGACAACGTTTATTAATTTGATTTATAAATAATAAAATAGAAAATAGATCACAAATTGACTTTATTGAATAGTACAAATAAAGATTTTTATTGTATTTTTGGCCCTTATGTTCCCCTACTTTATTCCTCGTAGTCCCAATCGCCTAGGTCTCGGGGTTTAGAGTCATTTAATAACCATAGTATTTCCTTTCTTTTTTTCATTTTCTTTTCTTTATTCTTTTATTTTGGATTTAAATTTGGTATTCTATACAATATTTACACTGTAAATACTTGATGTTATTTTGTGCAATATAATGCTATATGCATGCATTTATCTACGGTTTAAAGGCCAAAATGAAAGAACAAAGGTGATGAAATGAAGATGCCAAGAATTGGCGATCATAGGCAATTGAATAATCCATGATTCATTAACAATTCTGTCGTATTTTATCCTAATACCATTAAGAAATACATGTAAATATGCATTAATTCTTACATATTATCAGAAGCATCTTCATCAACAAAAATCTCACTTTATGCATTAAAAACAAGTAAATAAATAGTAGAATAAGAAAGAAAAGAAAAGAAGGCAAAATGTAGATATGTATATATTGTACACGATGACTAATAATATATAAATATAACTATAAGATATATTTATATAACCCAACCCCCGAGACCAAGTCAGTTGGACATGGTCGACAAACAATAAAGTAGGGGATATAAGGAAGAAAATACTAAAAATAACTAATTGTGTACACATAACTTAATCTTATTTATTGATTATTTATCAAATATTTACTTTGTTTTAATCAATTCATATGTATATACTTCTCACCAAACCATTTTCCAATGTGTTTATAAAAATGTATATAAAAATATAAAAATCATAAAAAAATTCCAACTTGTATATATGCTAAGAAATCTAGTTCTCAAATTGTCAATTTCCCAACGTCCATCCTCATAATTTCTTTAAACGAACTCCAATTTCACTCTATTCACCTTTGAAGTTCATAAAATAATATTTTCTAATTAATGAATGTAATTTCATTAAAATCATAGCCAGTTTGGAAAAGTCGATTTTTAGACCTAATGACAACTGGATTTCTAGGGTATTTATTTTATTCTGAAATTACTATTTATAGAACAACTGATTTTACAATTTTTAATATTTTCATCATCTCGTAGTTTATTTATCAAATAAATACCAAATCTAAAACCTTTATTTAAAATTATTAAGAAATCAAAAGCCTTAAAAATAGTCAAAATTGAATGAAGGACTATACACCTTTTTTATTAATAGATGAAAATAAATTTATTAAAATCTATATAAATTCACACAAAACATCTTTATTGTAATAATAATTAAAAAAAGAAAAATGATGCTTTATTTATTAAATTATTGAATTAAAGTTATATATGCTATTTATAAAGTATATTATATATGTATTTATTAGTATTTTATTTACAAATCATATAGTAAATATTATTTGTGAAAATAAAATATACCATAATTTGGATAATATATTTAGTTAAAACTTTTATCTGTATTCTTATTTAAAATAACATTATTTATTATTTGTTATACAATATATATTGTATTTTGTTTATGGATTAATGTAATGCTAACATGTGTCCGCACTACAAGCCTCCTTCCTCTAAGAACATGTGTGTTAGCTGTTTTAACAGCCCATCTTCTAGTAATTATTCTCATTTCAACCGATGACCAAATATTAATCTAATCCGTTGAATATCTTAATCTAACAATCTAAATCAATGCCCACCATCATATCTTCTACAAATTCTCACCATTTCTTCTATTTAATTCTTTCAAACTCATCACTTCTAACCTAGCTTCTCCGGCTCCAGTTGACAACTGCCTATCCACTCCCCTTCCATTGCTTGCATCTTCAATCCTGGTGTTGACAACACCTCGAAGATCGCTCTACTTGGATGGTAGATCTTTAGGGGAGGATTACAAGGCGGAGCTTCACCTTATACCACCACAGTGAATGACGTAGAGCTCGAGAAACACTGGCCCATGAGAAAAGACTAGGAGGATCATACATCCTCTATTCCACAAGTGAACCTCCACCCTTTTCCCTTCTTTGTTCCTAGATTTTAGTGCCCAATTAATGCAATTAACCTACATCTTAGATTCCTTAATCATTGATCTATTGATTCATGCCAAAATCCATTTTTAATTCGAGCCAAATAGTGTTCCCATTTGACCTGGAAATTTTATTTTTTCTGAAACCCATTTTGCTGTGCACTTGTGGAAGAAATCCATCAAAGCTCTAGGTTGATTCCTCTTGCAACTGAGACAAATATATTCTTACAGATACTCATTCAAATGGACCAAGCATCTGGCGTGCATCAATTACTTCAATCAAGAATATGAACCGCCTCTCAGTCCCAGATCTGGAAACCCTAGCCGACATTCCTTTTCGACCTTCAACATATCCATCAAAATCCTTCCACTGCAAGAGAGTTTGAAGGGGGATGGTCCCCCTTCTAGCCCTATAAGATCACCTCCATCCTTTGTGAGTCGTTGGTAAGCCGCTATTATAGCCGAATTCAAAGGATCGCCATCGCCCTTCCCCAATTTAAGTAAGAATAGTTAGAACACCAGAAAGCACATCCTCATGACGCGTGTCAATCACAGATAGTCAATATCAAACCGGTGATCTAATCTCAGCTGCACAAAGCTAACCGGTGGAAAAAATGCATCTTTGACCCAACGCCTTCCAGAAATTCCAAGCTGCCTCCAAAACTCTCCATATTTGCATTTAGGTCCCAGTGTAGGGATCTAAGTGCAAAATAACATTATTTTATTAATTTTAGGTCCTTACAAGGGTCCAAATTGCAAACTTTTTTATTTTTCTTCTACATTAGTACCCTTGTAAACATTGTGCACATTGGATACTCGCTTAGCATTAATTTTGATCGATTTTCCTAGGGTGGTTAGCCAGCTACCAAAGCATGGATTTTAGTATTTTTGTGCATTTTCTTAGATTTATTCTCGTGTTTTGATTTTCAAACTTCGCTTTCGTTTCGAGTTGTGTTTGAGTTCTTTTCAAGCTTGTTGCGCAAGTATTCTCCATTTCATCTACCTATATAGTATCATCTATATTTTCTCACATATATATTATATAGTAGATCACTTATTTTGCAAAAGTCAGCACTTTGAAAACTAAATAAAAATTTAAAAAGATAAATCAATAAAAAGTACAAAAACTAAAACCAATAAAACGAATTTTCTTGAAGAACTAACATCATTTATGTCTACTTGTTTACGACCTGAGGACATTGACCTAGATAATTATTAGTGAAACAATAAAGGTGAAGAGAGCCAATTATTCTTCTATTCATAGTCACTCTCTCTCTATCTTCAATTTTATATTTTATTTGATAAATTGATTTCTCTTCCGTGGTTTACTACAACCAACACATTTTAACCACGTGGGAAATCGTCTATATCAAAATCTATTGATAAGCAGAAAGGTCGCTGGCATCTGAAATCATCCCTTGACTATGGGAATATTTCCACTCCTCTCAGTCCCCCCTTCGACCCAATCTGCCCCCCTACGAAAGGTGTGTTCTTAGGAGAGAAACTACTAGTTTGACCCTATAAGCTACCCTCAGGAGAGCTTGTACAAGCTTGCCCTTAGCTATAATATAAAAGAAATTGGGATGGGGAATTCATGTTAACTATGGGAGATTTCCTATAAATTTATATAATACATGGCTGTAAGGAAGAAGCTGATTTCATTCATGAGGTTCTGACATCCATTATATTTTTTTGAAGTTCTAGTTGAATTCTAAAGTCTTAGTCTCAATCATATATATATATATATATATATATATATATATAGAGAGAGAGAGAGAGAGAGAGAGAGGTCGGGGAGGCTATTTTGAGTAACAACCAAGTTGGTTGTTACACAAGGCAGTCCCCCCCTTTTTATTTATTGTTAAGAAATAAAACCATATATATAAATATATAGACACACCTCATATATATCATTCAAATTTCATCAGAAACAGAGACTCCTATGCCATCCATCTAGAACAAGTCGATTACAACACATTTCAGACCGTTAAAAATTACATGTTCTAGATGGTGGGCATAGGAGTCTCTATTTCTCATAAAATTTGAATGACATGTAGGAGGGATATATAGATGAATATACATGGTGGAATTTTTGAAAAAATAAAAAAATAGGAGAAATTGCTCCGTGTAACAGCCAGCTTGGCTGTTACACAGAACATCTTCCCTTTACTCGTGTATATATATATACACACTTAAAAGATCTCCCTATTTTTGAGGATTAAGGAATACCTTGAATATATGGTCCATCAAATAACAAAAGGTAGATAAATGAAAATGGAAAGGATGCTATTTTAGCCCTGTGAGACTGCCCCAAATAGATAGTACAAGAATATTTTGAGTATATAGTAGTCTTAGCACCTCACATCAGGTAGTTGAAAGCCAGTCTAGATTTGGTAGAGAGGATTCTGGGGCTTAGTTCGATGATCGTAACAGAGGGAGGAGGTGAGCTAGTTCGAATGTTAAATGCCTCGATAAACCGAAAGCTTTCATTAATGAAAGCCCACGACAATCCTAATCTTCAACATCCAACCACAACACTCTACAATATTTAAAAACTCGTATATGAAGGAATCTCTTTCTATCTAGAGCGAAGAATTTATGATGAATCAATAATGACTCAACTATATAAATTCACTTATTTAACTCAATTATCCTGGTCATGCATGATGCTCTTTACTTATTATATTCCTATACACAATGATAGAGCTGGAGTACTTGGGGTCAATAGAATTCTCAAACTACGGAATCAACTACTTTCATATTGGGGGAACAAGATCCGAATCAACAACTTTACCCAAACAGAGATATTGGAAGAGGCATAGATCGATGGTTTTCACAGATGTCTCCTATTTGTACTCAACTTTCTTCGAAGTATCCCAATGGTGTAAGGCTGTCAATTATCAAGAAAAAAGAGGAAAATCACTTTGATCTCTTCTTTCGACGAATTAAGTGGCTGACAAGGAAAGTAAAAAAACATTCTATATTTGATCTCGAAGTCAATAGAGGACACTTCTTCTAGTCTTTTCGCTTATAGGAATGACATAATGCTCATTCATGTTCCACATGGCCAAGGAAGCATCACTATTTAATCCCCCTTGGTACGTCACACTTGGGGAAGGGGGAAACTATCCCTTAATAAGGCTAGTATTCATATAATGTCAATTGTCAGTGTTCTCAAGATTATCAATCTTCTGTGAAGGGAGAGAAGGTCATTCCCATCTTAAGTTAACTTGTTCGCTCCTTTTAAAGATTGACATCCACAACAATATAGGTTGTAATAAGATCATTTCCCGGCTAGTTTATATACAAATTGGACGCATTCCCATTGTTTCAAAAGTTCAGATATATCCTTGAGACTCCAACATTGACTACTCTCACTATATCTATTTTGAAAAGTATCCCTAACCTATCTCCTAATAAGAAGATCTCAATTTTTTATCATGTCCTCGTTGTTCTTGCTCTTCCTAATATAGATCGGATAAGAGCCTCTTCCCTTTCCTCTTGCATAGAGTTATATGTCGAGCGAGCTTTAAAGTGAAGTGCACCCAACTAAAGTGGTATAGAAGGCTTTTTTGTCTCATCTAAAAATAGTAAGGGATGGTTCTTTCATGACATTTCTAGAAGTAATACTAGAAAAAGAAAGACTCTCTCCATGACTTCACAAAGAGGTGAATTGTTTGTTTAACCGATGAACTATGTTGGAAAACCAAGAAAAGTCACTCAAAAAATCAACATCTACTTTGGCTTACAATAATCCATTTTAACAACCTTAGAAAAAGGGAAACTGGGGCACAAAAGAAAGAAAAAAAAGCACACCTTCTCTTAACTATTTAAGAGATTGAGAAGAGAAAGTTCCATAGTAGACCTCTTGAGATTAAGAAAAATCAAGAATATATGGAAGACCGTAAGAGAGGCATTAAGCCAATTAAGATGATGTAATATTTTTTATGAGTTTTTCAGAAGAAGAAAATGTTGTGGTGGAGTGTATATATTTGAGCTATTATCTTTTTCATACTAGCATAACAATTACATTACCTCTTATCACCGGTCTCAGTCAGGGTAATAACATTTCCATTTGTAAACGAAACATCACCAGTGGAAAACCAAAGAATTGGAGATAGAGCTCATTTACAATAACCTAGCGAATTTTAGTCTTTGAGATTTTTCTAGCAACAAAAAATATCTCAATAAGAGCACAATAGGTTCTTTACATACTCAAAGACGGAGTTGGATAAGATTTTTCAAACATAACACTATTGCTAATTAACCCAAGATGAGGCTCATTATGACATTAAGGCAAAATTGGAATAGCATGCGACTTTGGATTTCGTCAGAAGACCCCATCTCGAGAAGTTGTCATTGGTCTTGAGGCTTGCTTTAGGTTATATTATCACAAGTAGTATTCAAGATCTTATTTTACAACTTTATTTGCGTCTTATATAAGTGAATCTATTGATGTTCATCCTTGATTAGCTTTCGAAATCCATAGACAAACAAAGCCCATTAAATACAAGTTCAAAAATCATAATAGTTGTAAATGAAGCCAAAGAGAAAATTAGGTCTATCCGTTGCAACTTTTTTCTATCTAATAAAATAACATCACGGGGAAGATATGGGAAAAACTTTCCGGAGAATTGACTATGATATATCTTTGCCATTCTTGTCGGGAGGAGACTCTACTTGAATATGCCTCTTTTTTTCTCCCCCGAGGATGGATTATTGTTGACTCTGATTTCGAAGGTCGCAACCTTATATTATCTAGTTTTGACCCCTTAAATATATATGATTATATAACTACTTGACACACTTTGAAGATTGATCTTTTGATTTGGGAAGGATTCTGAGATTGAGGTCATGAATCATAGAGCAAATATCCACCCAATCTGACATGAGAATTTATCTACTTTTCTAGTGGCAGAACAAAGACTGACAAGATTGGGAGATTCTCAATGATTCCTAGCTTGATGAGAAGGTCTGTATGATCCCGGCACATACTGTGGAAAGTAGAATCATCATCTTTCCTTCTATTTTCATATATCATATAAAGCTATTTTCATTCTTTCGATGAGCTTGACCTGTAATTAGCCATAAGTAGATGAGCGGAGAGTAAACAACTTGGAAAGGTAATATGTTGAGATTATCTTCATGATAATCTGAGTGATGAATATGTGATTCATCACTCTAAAAGATGAAAATAAATCTTTATTCCCAAGTTGCATTTCTGTTATTCTTGCATATGTATTTAGTATTCATATTTTAGCATGCATAATTGCATTTAAAAAGAAGCCAAAAAACATGGTACATATCATCTGTATACTATCATAACTTCCCTTATTTTTAATTATTTTTCACTAACAACAAACTAAATAAAATCAACTCCATTGTGTATATATTACTAGCATTAGCAAAATAAAAAATATAAAAAGTAATAACCTATATGTTTGCCTCATAAAACCTCAACCCTAATTCTGAGATTGAAAGGTGCAAATGTCAATATCTCTCTCATAAAGTCACCTATGAACCCCTACTTACTTTTTAATTAATATACGTTCAATTATCTACAAAGCAAGACCAAATTCAAAAAAAACGGAGTTCATATTTGAAATTTGGATTTTGGGATTTCAATGTATATTGTACATATTGCCTGATTTTAACCCTATTGTTTTATGTTAAAAAATAACTCTTTTTGATTTATTCCTTTTTCATTTATCTTGTTTGATTTAAGATTAAATAAAATATGCAAAAATCGAAATCAAATTTGAAGTAAAAATAAAAGAAAATCACTATGAGTATGTATAAAAGTCTTGTTTATTTTATTTCTTTATTTTCTTAATTATTAAAAAAGTTGATTTATACACATATATTTATGTTATTTTTAATATGATTTTATCATGATTTTACCTTATTTAAAAGTCACAAAAATACTATAAAATACAAAAATACAAGTATTTTACATCTATAGGATACCACCAAAAATACATTTTGTGCATATAATCTCTTTCAGATTTGATTCCTTCACGAAAATTGTATATCTTGTCGAGACGAACAACTTTTATGAAGATCATTTTTTCATTTGACCTCATTTTCTATTTTTCATTGATTTTTCTTTTCTTTTAATTTTTTGAATTTTCTTGGAGCGACAGGTGTCCGCTCCTACAGACGACACGTGTCACCCATTTTCTCCCCTTTTTAATTTTTTATTTTATTTTATTTTATATTTTATTACAACACCATGTATCACCATCTCGATCCTCCGATCGTCCGATCGAACAACCAAGGACCTCCCCCTTCCTCTGCCTCTTAGGGCTCTACCTCCGCTCCTCCCTACGCCAACAGTCGAAACACCATTGTTTCCCCTTCCTCCACGCTCAGTCGTTACACCCGAAGCTCCTTTTCCTCATAAACCTCTCGCTACACCTAATCCCTTCTTCATCCATCAACGAAGAGGGAGCTCCACCACTGTTGAGGCACGAGACTGTTAGTCTGGTTCCTTAGCAGGTGATAGCTACAGGAGATCGATCGAGAGTGATGACAGTCTCTCTACTCCTTGGTGAGATCCAAGGTCTCAAAGACCTTACTGTGGAACACTACTAAATCTCTGTTATGCTCAGCCCATCATGGGTTCTATTACAATCACCAGAGCTTGCTTTTGGTTACTCCAACTTCCAGGCGCATTATAAGGTATACTCCTTCTCCTATTCTCCTTCCTTTTTTTTCTTCCTTCTTGCTTCTTCTTCTACTTCTCCTATCCATACATCATCTTTATGCACCGTCTCTACAATCTCCGACACCATATACGCCTCATCAATGCTCCGGCTAGTCCGCCCCTTCACCCTTGGACACCTCGATCTTCTTCTCCTTTTCCACTTGTTCCTCTTCCGCTCAACCATTGCTCGCCGATGCACGCACCCTCTCCATCCATGGAACATTGCCCACCTTCCAGTCCACCGCGAATTCCCAACTCTTCTTCACGTTTGCTCGCCTCTCCACCTTTCGCTCATCCTTGGTGGCACATCCTCCATCTCATCCTTTTACAACTGGGTCGACAACCACCGCCAACCTTCTCACCATTCACCACTGCAACCACCATTGGATCATGAATCCAGCCTTGATCAAGTTACCATCATGCCACCTAGTCATGCCTCCAGCCCACAGCTCGAGTCAAGCACTTCAGCTCACCCGAAGCTCACTATATTAGACATGCATAGGCTCGATCTCCCGTGCCTCAGCCTTGGACCTGAGCCTCCGCCCGAGTCACCGCAAGCGGCCCAAGACTCTAGGCGCACATGAACCACACGTGTGTTAGAGAAAAATTACTCTTCAGCCTCCATGCTTCTCCAAAAATGCAAAGAAGACCGCGACGACCAGAGGCAAATGCGTAGCTTGTGTACACCTAGAAGAATTAGATAAGGACCCATGTAGATTTTGGTAATGTTATATACGTCCTTTCGTCATTTATTTAAGTAATTTATGGTTTGTAAATTGTTTTTATATCCCTATCTTTGCACATTTATTTGAACCATCATTCGACATTCATTTTTAATGCCAAAATTTGTTGTATGCTGCTCAATTAATTCTCTACCATTTAATGAATTGGATGAATTTTTGTGGATTGTGAATGATTTATCAATATTATTGTTGTAATAATTTCCATATTATACACACTGTGAGCTTTTTAATTCATATCAAATCCATCGTTGCTTTAAATAGTTTGGGAAATTCATCTTGGGAAGATATAGTTGTGCTCTATATTGTACCCAAAATTGATTGCATTTGCATATTTAATTTGCGTAAAATAAATTTTATGGTGATTGATGTAATTAAATTTTATTCTCTTTAAACTTAAAAATTTTAGGAGTTATCATTTTTTTGATACATCTTTATTAGACTTATAATGGATAATTCTAGCTTTGGAAATTAATCAAGTATGTTATTTATCAAAATTAAATTGCTAAAAATTACAAAGTCTACTCATTTAGTTCGCCATAAATTCATCTTAAATCAAAAAAATCCCAAAAACTTATAATAGTCGAACTTCACCATTCAGAGCATCCTACCAAATTCTCATAATTTTTGCGCATCATTTGCATGAAAAAATGGAGAAATCCCCATAAAAATGTCTATTGTGCATTTGTATCAATTCACTTATAAAAAACCAAAAAAACTTCTTTAAAAACTGATGAATTTGCATTTCATCATCTTTATACATTTATTTTAGCTTAAAATCCGTTATAAAATAACTGTATATAATACTAACTCCGTATTCTTACTAACTTGCATTTGTGTGTAAATATTATACACGTATTACCATTTTAACCTAAAATAAATAAAGAAAGAAAGGAAAAATAAAGAAAAGAAAAAAATAAAGAAAAAGAATAATATTATATATATGTAATAGATAGAAGATAACCTGAACCCCGAGAGAAGGTCAAGACTTGACCTGATCGACGAGGAATAAAGTAGGGGGAGATAGGGTCCTTAATCAAAAAAATCCAAAAAAATGTGTGTTGTGTTTATTTGTATACTTACAATATTTTAAGTGTACATAAATTGACTCAAACTAAGTAATTTTAAAAACAAAAGTTGTATATAAAATTCTGTCCTAAATAATAAAAATGCTCACAAAATTAAATCATGTACAGAACAAAAGCAACTAGACTTGGAAAAAGCAACTAAGCGATAATTGAAAGACCAATTCCAGCTCCATATGAACTCAAATTGAACCAAACTCACTTCCATTGTATTCTAAATTATATTATCTTTAAAATGGTTGTGATTTCATAATTTTTGGGGTTAGGGTTGAAAAGTCAGTTTTCAAGTGTGGTTTGTACAATTTCACCATTTATTTGTACATATTGTATTTGTAAATAATTTTACTAATTACTTAAAATAAAAATAAAAATAATTTTAAAACTAAAAAAACTAAAAAAATCGATTTCTTATTTAACTATGTATATAATGTACCATATGTATATAATATATGTTTATAGTTGATATTCTTAAATAACCACTACAAAAAATAAAAAAATGAACATTTTTATTCAATTTAGTTAAGTGACGAAAATACAAAAAAATTTATTTTTTTAAATATTTTTAACACTAATCTCTTTCTTTATCTTTATCTCATTTCAATTTATTTCCTTATCTTTATCTCTTTCAAATTTTGAATTTCAAAATTTTTCTTTCTACTTATATGCTTCTTCTCCTTCATTTCAATTTGATCAGTCTCTGGTGAGAAGAGCCTATTCTCCGAGAGCTATCTTGTCGCAAAGAGGTGCCTAGCCTTTTAGTCGTCCGGTGACACCGAGTCGGCCTTAGTCGAGGCAATCACGATCTTTTCTGCTCCTAAGGCGAGATCCATTTTCTCATATTTTTAACCTAGGTAAATTGTAGATTAATTTTTATTTTTTTATTTCGCTGTCATTTTCTTTCCTCTAGATCTTAGAATCCTTCACGATTTGATTTGCCATCAATCTCGAGTTCTCATCTCACATCTCGATCTCTACACGTTCCCGTTCTACCTCGCACTATCTTTTAGCTCCGTCCACGCACGGTGGTCAAAGATCCGGTTCCATCCGCCATTTTCCTCAGAACCACACTCGTTCATGTCTTCCGTTTTGATTTTGGGATCAAACCATCATGCTCGCATCCTATTTTGTTCATAAATGAAAATAATAATAAAAACAAAAAATATTGTTTTTTCTTCCCAAAATTTGTTTCATAGGAATTTACAAAAAAATAAAAATATATAAAAAATAGCTCTGCAATTTTTGTGTTTGAAAAATAATAAAAAAAGTTTTTTCCCTTATTTCTATTTACATTTGAAAATTAAAAACAATAAAAAAATAAAGAAGTTGGGCGGCAACGCCGACCCAACCAGCGTCGTAGCCGCTCCCCCCGAGCGCCGCCCGACCACCGTGAAGCCGACGCCACACCATCAGACTCGCTTGCGACTTCCCTCCGTGCGGGCCACCGCCTGGAGACCTCATCTTGCTGACCCTTCAACTTTCACCCACTGCTCTCTCCGATGACCAGCAGAGGAGCACATGTCGCCCCTCCATCCTGGGCGGAGCTTCACCGCCATTCCACGTGAAGGTGCAAACAGCTCAACCTCTGTCGCGCCTGCACTTTCTCCGCCCGGCCAGATCCACATCTTCTCCATCGACTGACCGACACACTCGCTGCAGTATGAGAACAACCGTCATCAGTAGTCATCGATGTCGCCTGTAGCCCACACGAGCCTGATCTCTGCCACCTCATCGTGCGAAGGCGACATACAGAAGTCACTCATCGCCTTTAACGCGCGAAGTGACCTTCGCTCCATCACGCGTAACCGACTACCATAGTAGCATGTGCGAGCCTGATCTCCTCCACCTCATCGTGCGAAGGCGACCTATAGGAGCCACTCATTGCATTTGACATGCGAAGCGACCTTCGCTCCACCACGCGAAACCGACCACCACTACATCCCAACGCCATCCTCGACCGTCGCCTGGAGCGGAGTTCAGCAGCCAAGATCCGTCGCCCGTTCGATGCGTAAGGAGAGAAGAAAGAGGGGTGGCAGCCCTTGTGCCCCTCTTGAGAACGAAAAGGAACAAAGAACAAATCCCTAGTTTCTTCTAAAAAAATTAGAAATGTTACATTCAAGTCCTAGGAACTTCTGAGATTTGCAAGGAAGACCCCGTATCCTCCACATCATGTGCATATCACGTTTATATAGGGTATATAGCAATTTTTATCTCGCATTTTTTTCTGCTACCTTTTAGTCCAAAAACTTTAAATATTTACATTTCAGTCCCTGAATTTCCAGACTCTATTTTGCATGCTTCTTTCCATTGAAATAAATGTTTTTGTTACTCAATAAATTGCTCTTAAATCATGCTATGATTTTGATGTATGTATCCTTCTAGCATAAAATTTTTCATTGCATTTTATTTTTATTTGTTATTATTAAAAAAAGAAAAAACATGCCATTTCCTCTGTCTGAAATTTGAAAATTCATAAAAATTCCTAGAAAATTAGATTAGTTTTATTTTATTATCTTTTAATTTGTATCCATTTTGCATGCATTAAATATCTATAAAACCAAAGAAAATTGCAAAATAATTAAAATCTTACAAAAATCATAACAAATTGTAGAAAAATCCAAAAATCATGATTTCTTGTAGATATTTGTCTATATTTTAGCGTAAAAATAGTCTCCAGGAGTTTTGGGCACTTAAATATTTTTATGTGGCAAATTAATCCAGGCTATGCACTATTTATCATTTTATTCACTATTTGATTTTTAGAAAGATACAAATATCTGAAATTTCTACAAAAAATTCCAAAAACATTTCAAAGCTTTCAAAATGCAAAAATACTTTTCTATATTTTTTGGATATTTCTGACTATTTTGAAAAATACAAAAATAGTGTGGTGTACATATTTCTTCCCCTGTACATATTGTTCCTTATTTTTTAAGATAAAAAATTACGAAAATCAAAATCATTAAAAATTTGAAAATCAGAAAATAAAAAAATAGAAATAAAAAAATTAAAAACCAAGATAGTTTGCATTCAAGGTTCCTTTATTCTTTTAAAAGATTTTCGATTATTTGAGTAACCCTCGGGAAATGTAGCCTCTCTGAGTTCAATCCCATTGCTATACAGGTAATAAAGTAGCAAAAATTTCTCTTGCTTCATTATTCTCTTATAATTAATTTTGTAGCTTGAGAAGAAAAAAGTGTTTGTTTGTTGCGAGATATTTGGGTTGCAATGACTACTGCGCATTTATTTTCATATCTTGATTAAAAACCTAAAGATCCCGTGTCAACAAAATGGCGATGTTGTCGGGGAGGCACGACGAGGGTAGTTAGATTTCTCTTTTGACCTGCTATTCTTGGTTGTACTTATTTGTTTATATTTTTCCACATTTACTCCATTGTTTATATTCACTGCATTTATTTCATTTTTTCTTGCTCATATTTGATAATTGTGTTTCTTACACATTTTATCTTTTCGTTTTCTTGGAGGTCCTGTAGAGCGAAGGGGGTGATCCTAGGATAGCCGAAGCACCCAAGCAAACTGGAGGCGGCTTGATTCTTCTCCAAGCCGCAGGATAGCGTGAGAGGAGGAGAAGAAGAATTGAAGGAGACCAAAAAAAATAGACTTTTTTTATTTTTTCTATAACTTGAACCCATGTAAACATATATTCATTTGTTGCGGGGTCTATTTCGCCTAGTGTCGGTGCACTTGGGGGACCTCACCGATTTTGTTTTCATCGCCTTCTTTTTCTTTGTTTCACACGGATTTCGTGAGCTACCTATTGATTGCTTTAATTAATTTGCTTGAGGCAGGTAATTAATTAGGTCCAAATACCCTAAACAAGAATTTCTATACATATAGAATAGAGCGTAATTGGACTTTGTTAAATTAACCTATTCTTACTCGTTAATAGAAGCTATTGCGAGGACAGTTCATTTACATTTGCATATAGGTTAGTTTATTTTTCTATATTTAAATTCTGCGTGGATCACCTTGCATGTAGATTTCTAGCAACAAGGTACACATCTCTAACCGCTTCATGCATCATAGTGTTTAATCGTGCACTGGCATTTCTGATCTCCTTCCTTGTTTTCACTCACATAAGTAAAAATGGAAATTGGATACTCGGTAGGTGATTCATTGAAAATATTCAAACCAAGTGATAACTGCCTAAAATTCGGGACTGCTAAATAAAACTCGACCCTAAAATAAAAGTAAGGAAAAATCAATTTGGGGAGAGTAACCCCCGCCTTGTTTGATTTATCTGCAGCGAGAGAGCGACCCACAGACTATGATAGAACCACACCCAAACTCTCTTCAAAGTATTGTCTTGTGGTTAGTTGTTCTCCAGTGAGGACTTCACCAGGTAGTCGGTAATCTGTCTGTGATTTCCTTAGCAGAGTGGGAAGATCGGGTATCCGATAAACGGTCCGCACCCATATTTGCTGGGAAAAACTAGTTGTGAGATTGGGATAGTCTCCTTGGAGCATTGGGTTCCTACAAGCTCGCTTTAACCACTCTGATAGACTGTATTTTGATCAAACTATAATAATGGACAAGGTAATTGATCGAACCTCCACGGTCTTCACATTGCGTTGAGTTGGTGAACTAGGGGTTTGTTTTATGTTTATTTCTTGTGTGCATACTAGATCCTTCTGTGCATTTGCGCCTTTTTTCTTGCATAGCTTGACTTGACTATTGTGTTCTCCCGATCCCCGCATTTTGTTTCGAAGATGGTCGACTGGAGTTATTTTAATCCAATCTTTGTGGATCCCTCGTACCATCCAGCCAATCCACCTTCCTTTTTCCAGGAGGACTTTCCTCCTGATTTTTTAGCATATCCGCCTAACCCATTATTTCACGAGACATACTCTGATTCTCATGCACCCTTATTCCACTCACCCGATCCTAGGATTTTGGAGTCACCTTTCATGATTACCACACTTGAGACCCTGAACCAGATGATGGAGCATATGAATTCGAGGATTAGCAATCTATTTAACATAAATAAGAGATAGAATGATGCAACACTATTTGAGGATATGGATTCACTTGATGATAATCATGAGAGCTTGCGATCTCCCAAAATACAAAAAATAAGAAAATTTTAAAAATCCAAAAACATTTCGGGAGACACATTGGTTATTCATTTTGTGAGGAGGGGGAATCCATGCCAAACCATTTTCCATACAGTCATTCACCACATGTCCCACCTTTGACCCCAAGGATGCCACTATATAGACTACTCTTGACAATCCTCGTGTATATGTTGATTCCAATCTCCTCCCTTGTATGGAGGAGGTCCAAAAATTCAAAAAAATGTTGACTGAACCTGGAGTGGTGGCCACCATTTATGAGATCATTAAAGCCCCACTTCACCAGCCCATGACCCATTTATCTTCTCCTCAAAACAAGAAGAGAAAGCGGAGAAGTAGATCTGAACGTCACATCTTGACGATGTCCACTGCCTATGCCATCTCTCATTGTCCGCATTATAAAAAAGGGAACACTGCCACACATCTTGTGAGTTGCTCTATATCAGACTATTCTTGTGGTAACACTCTCCTTGACGGCGGTTCATCAATCAATATAATACCCTTCTCTATGGTAAAATCTCTTCATCCTGGGCCTCTCAAAAAAACCATGATAATAGTTCAATTTGCTGATGGATCTATAAAGAGGCCGAAGGGTATACTAGAAAATGTTGTCATTGTTATTTCGGGCATGAACATCACTTCTGATTTTGTCGTATTGCCCATGGAGACCTCCACCCCTATGGAGAACCCTCCCATCATCCTGGGACAACCTTTCCTCACCTCTGCGAGAGCCCATATTGATTATGGATCTGGAGAGATTCGCTTCCGTTCTGATGTGGGGAGCAATGTATTGATCACTACACAAATTACTAACCATAGATTTCTTTTATTAAGAGTGTGCCCATGTTAGCCAACCCCAATAACCTTGACCTTGATGATAATATCAGATATTCTTGTTGTATGTTGGATGATACTAAGACCCAAGAATTCCTCTTCAGGGAAGAAAACTCAAAAAGAATTGACCTTGGAGTTCTCCCTTCTGGTATGTGGAGATGCATTGATGACACCTGCGGGATTTACACGATTGACACCCTAGAGCCAAAGGCAGACTATGAAACTATACAGGACAGACATGATTTGACTATTTTCACTGATGAGTGTTCCTAGTCACCTTGATCTAGATGAGACTGATAAGGCCAAATCTGATTTGATTGCTTTTATAAAGGAATTTGGCCTTTTGATAAAGGTGATGATCCGGTAGAGGCTTGCTAGGTTGTAATTGATCTTATTTTTTCTGATAATGATTTCGAGCCTTTTATTTTGATATTTGCAAGACTTCCTAGGCAGGACATGACCAAACTACTTCCACTAACCAATTCGTGCCTGCACACTCTGAGACTGCTGAGGATACATTCTTGGTCGATTCTGATCAGTTTATGTCTAATGATGAACCTAATATCGACCTACACCTTGTTAGATCCATTCCTCAGCCATCCTGCAAGAAGGTTCGCTTTCGACCTTCTTGACCTTTGTACATCCATTCGTTTTGTATATCCTTTCGTTTCATTCTTTCTTCTCCCGTTTTATCGTTCACCCCTTTTCCGTGTGTATGTATGCTATACTTTGGATGTTCTTTATCCTAAGTATGGGGGGGTGAATGATTTGTGTTGTTCATATTCGTCTTATTCATCACGCTTGTTGTTGCCTATACTTAGGGATACTCAACCCTAAGTATAGGGAGGTTATTTTGTTCATATCAATTTTTTTTGTTGTTGAGTCCATACATTCTCTTCATCGGTTTTCCCCTTTGTATAGTCTTCTATACTTAGGATGACTTGATCCTAAGTATAGGGGGGGTCACCGACTTCTATTCTTCTCTTTGAGTCGTGGTATCATAGGAGTCTTTTCACTTTTCAATACTTAGCACAAGTTATGTCTTCCTTTACCGCTCTCTGATCACTATGAGGACATAGTTCGAACTAAGTATGGGGGGTGTCGTATATGTTGTATATATACTTTAGACATAACTTGTACATTTAAATATGATTCTTTTGGGGATATGTATATAAATTCATAAAATCCACGTGTGTATATATAGACGTTGATCACCTTCAAAAAACAACAAAAAACCAAAAAAAATCAAAAAAATCAAAACAAAAAAAACAAAAAAACCACCAAAAAATTCCTTGTATATACCGGTATATATTTTACTAACCCTTTTCCTTTTTGAAAAAAAATACTACATAACTAAAAATCTATAAAAAGTTGCATAAAAAAACTCTATTCGCATGTGCATCGTTTTTCCTATCTTTTACAAAAACCCATAAAAATTTCAAAATTTAGAAAATTATTTCAAAAAGAAGAGAGATTTTGCTTTGTTTCTGCATTGTACATATTTCTTGCATTTGCATATGCATTTTTCAGGATAGTATTGACATTTAAACTAAGTCTGGAATAAAATTAAAGAATGGAGCTTAGTTGGGCCTTAATCCACTAAATTTCAGAGGAACCTTATAAGAACCGGAGTTAAGACTTTTCAGGTCCTAGTGACTTAATTCTTTGAGTCCATATGACTATGTTCACATGTCCTCTTGTTTAGTCTAAGTAGAACATTTAACAACATATGCAAGACTCTTTCAGACCATGGCTTATCTTGGACAAGCACTCTACCCGTAGCTCTTCATGGAGGAGGTAGTGAGGTGGCAGAATCTTTTGGCTTAGATTAGCATATGAGGTAGTACATCTAGGCAGAACCTCTCGTCTTCCTCTAGGGAGGGAAGTGCGTCTCAACCTGGTCTAGTGGCATTGAGGTCTTAAGACAATATTTTGTGGGGTTGCAATAATGCTTCAAAATAGGGATAGTCTACTAGCTCCAGAGGAAAAACTCCTTATGTACATGTTGCACCTTGTATATATTTTCAAAAAAGAAGAAGAAGAAGAAGAAGAAGAGAAAAAAATGCAGAATATCCAAAAGTGGAAAGGCCTGATTGAAAAGTAAAATACTTGCCGGAAAAAAATTTAATAAGAGACTCAAAATCAATTTTTGTAAGCTTGTAGTTGGAGGACTTGGCTACACTGTTCATGCATCCTAGGATAGGTAGCTACACTGGTTACCGTCCATTCTTTTCTCCATCTCCTATTCTTGAGCTAGTTGTACATGAACTTAGAAGGGAATATCCCCGCTCATCGAGGAAAGAGTTGATAGACCAGGGGACTAACGTTACCCTGTTAAGGGAGGTTGTTTCTTTTCTACTTTTGAGATGGAGAGCTATATTTACACCGTCCAAGTAAAGATTCATAGTCATAAGAATTTATGTATGTAGACTTGTTTTGATTTGACTATTGAGGAGACCTGAATTGGAGTATTGTGAAACTTAGAGGCTGTTAGGTTTTAAATCCATTTTCAATTAAGGTTGCATCACACTAATAATCCAAAGGTCTGACAGAGCTCCAAACTACAATTTTATGAAGATAAGTTTAATACTCAATATTATCCTAATTAATTTATTTTTCCTTTCTTTTTCTTTTTCTTTTTATTCACTTATTCTTTCAAATAAGTGTTTGCTAATTGACTAGCAAAGGTAAAGCATAGGGGGATGATGAATATGCATTTCATCATCTTTATTCATTTATTTTAGTTTAAAATCCTTTATAAAACACATGTATACTATACTAGCTCCATATTCTTACTTACTTGCTTCTGTGTGTAAATATTGTACACTTATTACAATTTTAACCTAAAATAAAAAAGTTATGAAAGAAATGAAAAATAAAGAAAAGAAAAAAAATAAAGAAAAAAAGAAGACTATATATATATGTAATAGATACAAGATGACCCAAACCCTGAAAGAAGGTCAAGACTTGACCAGATCGACCGAGAATAAAGTAGGGGGATATAGGAGCTGTTAGGAACCCAGTGCTCTCAAGAGACTGGCCCAATCCCAGAGTTAAATCTTTCCCAGCCAGTATGAATTGCGGATCATTTACCGGCTACCCGATTAATTCATTCTATTAAGGACGTCACATGCCGCTTACTGGATGCCGGAGTGATCCTCACAGGAGAACGACTAACCCAAGATAGTACTGAAAAGAGTTCGGGCTTGGCTCTATCCTTGAGTGCGGGTCGCTCTCTCGCTCAAGCAAACCAAACAATGAGGGGATTACTCTCTCCAAAACAATGATTTTTCCTTGTGTTTATTTTAGGGTCGAGTTTTCTTTAGCAATCTTGTATTTTAGGCGATTGTTACTTGGTTAAAATATTTTCAAAGAATCTCTTACCGTGTGTCTAATTTTCTTTTTAACTTATGTGAGTGAAAACAAGGAAGGAGATCAGAAATGCCAATGCGCGATTAAAAACAATGATGCATGCAGGGGTTAGAGATGCGTACCTTGTCGTCGGCACTCTACATGGAAGTGATCCGCGCATAATTTAAATAAACTATCCTATATGATGGAAGTGAACCGTCCTAGATGATAGCTTCTATTAACGAGAAAGAACAAGTTAATTTGACTAAATCCAAATTACGCTCTACTCTATAGGCACAGAAATATCTTGTTTAGGGTGTTTGGACCTAATTAATTACATGGCTCAAGCAAATTTAGTAAATCAATCAAGAGGTAGATCATGAAATCTGCGAGAAACAATGAAAAATAAGGCGATGAAAATAAAATCGGTGAGGCCCCCCAAGTGCACTGGCACCTGACGAAACAGACCCCGCAACAAATGAATGTTCGTTTACAAGAGTTCAAATGATAGAAAAGAAAAACTCTCTCTCTTTAATTTTTCTCTCCTCTTCTCACTCTATTCTGCGGCTTGGTGAAGAATCAAGTCGCCTCCATGTCGCTTGGATGCTTCGTCTCTCCTAGGATCGCCTCCTTCGCTCTGCGGGCCCTCGTAAGAAAAAGAAAAGAGAATGTGTAAGAAACACAATTATCAAATATGAGAAAAAAAATGAAATGAGAACAATGAAGTGAATGACAAAATGTAAACAGATATTTACAACCAAGAATATCAGGTCAAAAGAGAAACCTAACTACCCTCGCCGTGCCTCCCCGACAACGGCGTAATTTTTTTGACACGTGATCTTGGTGAATCAAATAAATTAATGATAAGAAAATTGTCGTTGCTATCCCCAAAAATCCCATGACAAACAAACAAAATTTTTTATTTTTGCTACTTATTAACCTGTATAGCGGACAGGGTCAAACTCAGGGAGGCTACAAATCCCGAGGGTTATTCAATTAATCGAAAATCAATTAAGAGAAAACAAGAATCTCAAAGGACAACTTTATCCTTGGTTTTTGTGATTTTTTATATTTTTTATTTTTTTGTTTTTTTATTTCTATTTTTTTATATTTTCTGATTTTTAAATTTTTAGTGATTTTGATTTTACAATTTTTTTTATTTTCAAAAATAATATGGAGCAATATTCACAAGATCAAAATACACACACCAACTCTTTTTGTAATTTTTTCAATTTATCAAAAATGCTCAAAAAAATCAGAGAAAATATTTTTGGGTTTTAAAAGTTTTGAAATGTTTTTGGGATTTTTTTGGAATTTTCAGATGTTTTTTATTTTTATAAAAATCAAACAGTGAGAAAAACCGAAATTATGCACAACCTAGAGGAATTTCGACTTAAAAATATTTTAACTGTGCAAAACTCCTGGTAATTATTTTTGTAACAAGCTATGTGCAAATATCTACAAACAGGAACTGAAATCACTTTTTCTGAATTTTTGTAGAATTATTTATGATTTTTAAAATAATTTAGTATTTTACAATTTTTTTGGATTTTATAAATGATTAAAGCAAGAAAATTTGTAGAAATTAAATGACACTAAAATACACTTGCAATAATTTTTTTTAGAATTTTAAGACTAATTTTCGAATTTTTAAGAATTTTCAAATTTCAGGCAACTAAAAAGACACTGTTTTTTATTTTTTAAATATATCAAAATTTACACAATAAAAAAGACTACAGCAGGAGCATACCCAATTTTTTTGAGAATTTTTAGATCAACAAAAACATTTATTGCTTTCAAAGAGAGCAAGCAAGTTATTGTTTTACAGTACAGGGACGGAAATGTAATTATTGAAAGTTTTTGCAACTAATTATAATAAAAATAAATTTCAGGATGAATGTCACAAATTACCCAAAATATCTAGAGAGGAGGAATCTTCTGCAATTTTCAAAACTTTAGAGGATCTTGTTGCAATTTCTCTAATTTTTTTATTCAAAAAGCCAAAACCCTAGGGTTCTTCATCGTTTCATGTTCGTTCTCAACATGTGGGGAGTAGGGCCGCCGCCCACCCTTTCTTCTCCAATGGGGGCGCGGGCTGTGCAAGGAAGGCAAAGATGGCTGGGGGCCGAGCGTGGCGCGCTGGGCGAGAGGACAGAGGAATGACAACTTGGAGCGACCGCGCAACAAGGGGCGTAGGCGGCGTTCAGGTGGAGAAGGAAGCGGTGATCGGTGTTCTGGCGGAGGAGTGGCTGGAGACCCAAGCTCCAGGCGGTGGAGCGTCTCGCGCTTGGCCGCGGGAGGGCGGTGCGGCGGACACGCACGGGGACGGCACACGCAAGCGGTTGGAGGTGAAGATGGTTAGCGCGGAGGCGGCACCGCGCTGCGGCGTGCCGCCCGGGTGGCCGGGCGGAGGAGCGCAGAGGGCTGGAGGGTCTACCTCACTGGCACGTGGCATGCGCGTGGCGGCTTGAGGGGTGCGGCTGGAGCGCCACTATGACTGCTTGTTTTTTATTATTATTTTAGTTTTTTTGATATATGCAAACAGAAATGTAAATAAAAAATTTATTATTTTTTTGAAGGAAATGTAAATAGGAACTATTTTTTTTATTTTTATTGTTTTTTTAAGTTTATCCTACAAAATCAATGTTAGAGAGAACAAGAAAACAAATAATGCTTTTGTATTATTTTTTTATTTATTTACAAATAGAAAAATGAATGAGGATCCGATAGAAATGAAAAGAATCGAATCTGATTCTCCAACCACAGTGCGTGGTCGGAGTTGATAGATCGTGGGAGGTAGAAATTAAATGCGGAGAGATCAAGAACGTGAGATGAAAAATCGAGTCGAAGAGAATCAAATCGTAATGAAATTAATGATCTAAATAAAAAAATGACGATGAATAAAAGTGCGAGAAATAAAACTACGATTAACCTAGATAAAAAATAAGAAAAATGTGGATCTCACCTTAGGAGCAGAAATGGCCTTGATTGCCTCGACGAAGGCCGGCGTGCTATTACCGGATGCCTCGGAGGCTTGGCACTTTTCTCGACGAAATTTTCTCTCGGAGATCAGGATCCTTTCTCTATAGATTGATCGAGCTGAAATGATGGAGAAGGAGCCATATAAATAGAAAAGATAGAGATGAAATTTGAATTTTTGAATTTTTGGTGGAAGATATAAGAGAGATGAAAATTGAAATGAGATAAAGTGGAAAGATAAATATATACAAAAAATCAATATTTTTTTTGAATTTTCATCACTCTATTTATTGGAAAATTAAAAGTTAATTTTTTTATTTTATTGTGGTAGTTACTTAAGAAAATTAAATATATACATTTGCTATATATAAATATGAAATTATAGACATGGGTAAATAAGCAAATTAGATTTATTTTTTTAATAATTTTTTGTTTTTTATTTTTGTTTTAAATAATTAGTAAAAATAATTTACAAATATATACAAATACAATATTTACAAAATACATGGGAAAATTGCACAAACCACCCAGAAAACCAGTTTTTTACTCGTAACTCCAAAAATTATGAAATTACAGCCATTTTAAAGATAATTTAATTTAGAAACCAATGGAAGTGAGATTGGTTTAATTTGAGTTCATATGGAGCCGGAATTGGTCTTTGAATTAGTGCTTAGTGGCTTTTTCCAAGTGTGGTTGCTTTTATTCTATACAAGATTTAATTGTGCAACTATTTTTATTAATTAGAAAACATTTTTATTTACAACTTTCGTTTTGAAAGTTATTTGATTTGAGGTCAATTAAGGTACAAATAAAATAGTGAAGTATACAAATATACACAGCTCACAATTTTTTTTGGATTTTCTAATTGAGGACCCTATCTCCCCCTACGTTTTTCCTGGTCAATCAGGTCAAGTCTTGACCTTCTCTAGGGGTTCGAGTCAGCCTGTATACAGTCTTCCCTTTTTTCTGTTTTTTATTTACTTTTCCTTTCTTTCTTTATTTATTTATTTTAGGTTAAATTTAGTAAGAAGTGTACAATATTTACACATAGATGCAAGTTAGTAAGAAAATGGAGTTAGTGTTATATGCAGGTGTTTTATAAGGGATTTTAAGCTAAAATAAATGAATAAAGATGACGAATCGCAGATTCATCAGTATCAATCATATACTTTCCAAAAGCATATATCATACCCAGGTTTTGATCATATACTTTCCAAAATATATATCAAACCTACAAATTCAGTCAAGCTTCCAAAGCAAGACGACCATGCATGGAGTTTGATTCTTTTCAATATCTCATGAGTGAGCTCATGTCTTCTGGTTCAGCAATGAAACTGTATGATCCCTTTGACAGATCGTATTACTCATATGCCCTTGTGTGCACACCAATGCGCCAGTGTATAGACCTTGGTTAGGCCATCAACCTATTGGTATGCCAAAGGTACATACTCAGACATATAGTAACACATATGTCTCTGGTTAGAGGATGCATGCCTATATCGTGACAGGATATGACATAGGGTTGGTTATCTTGATCTCGTTAAATAAAGTCTTTTGACCTAACTAATCTGATACCTCCAAATCTTTATTCATATGTAGAGGACCTGCATCAAGAGGTCGGTCAGATATCTGCCTTTAGAGAAAAGATTGCCATCTCCTTCTCAGGCTGGAGATCCTCTCTTAATAATCATTTTACGGTACTTGATGAGTCCACTATCTAACTCTTTAGATATTCATCCAAGCACTAGCCTTTATGATTCAATCATTGAGCTAGCTGCTGTATGATCATAAAGATGGCCATGGTACATAACCCTAATTGTACTAAGCGACCTATTATGAAAATTAGTTATTCTTCATTTCAGATCAGGGAATGATATTCGTAATAACATTTATTGCATAATGGCTCGCCGTGGGCTCGCATGTCCAACAATCTCCCACTAGCCCAACGAGCCATTAATAGGCTAATCTTTAAACCCACACTCACTGACAATCATAGACTATTTAGAAAAATAGCTAGGTAAGCTGATCAGTCGTTCTGTTCCATACAGACTATGCCAAGTCCATTTATGGCACCTGCATATCTCCCCGTAATAATGCTCGCATCCAATGCGAATGTTGCATTTTATGCAACCAAGAGACAATTTTGTCGGTTATAGTGTCTTTGACACTACAACTTAATAATTATTATAACCAGTATTTCCATAATCCTTATAAGAATACCCTTATTCCTGGAGATCTCTATCTCGTAAGGTATCTGCAGTTAAGACCTTTTAGATCTCCATCTATAAAGTCTTAAGCTCTTGAAGATAAGACTTAGAGATCACTATCTCTAAAGTCTTGTCATCTATAAAGATATTGCTATTACTGCAATCAAGTGTTTCATTTCCATAGTAGGATTAGGAACAGCTTACTGCTCCCACTACAAGGCAGACATCTGGCTTTTGTACACATTAAGCATACACATAGCTTCTCGTAACTAATGCACAAGGGAAAGTAGTTCCAGCACTCACCTCCTCAACTCTTTGAGGTGTTAACCCTTTAGATAGGTCAATACCATATCTTAAGGGAAGGAAGCCTTCCTTGGGGTTTTCCTATAATGGAATATATCCAAGGTGTACCACTAATGTGACGGTCCCAATACTTCCCATCATCGATTGACCTTCCTTCCACGATGAGCCCCTTTACCCTATTTAAACCCTCCACCGCCAAAGGTTCAGGCATCCACCGACTGCACTTAATCGTAACCTCGCGATGGTGACAGCACCGCGAAGCTTCCCTTCCGGCGAAATCCGGCGCCCATCGCAAACATCGTCGCAGAGTGCTCTAGGCGTACTACCTTGCTCCAGCTTTCTTTGGCTGTCGAGCCAACGCCACCATCTTTCCGACAACGCCTCGACAATGCTTCCTCGCCATCAACGATCAACTTCATCGAGCTGAACTTTGACAACCGCTTCGCAATCCACCTCCGAATTCAGCAAATGCTTCACCGATGCCGTCTTCGACGACCGACCGTGCCACGACCTTGCCGAGGCGTCGACCATCTTCACCAAGCTCCGGCCTTCTTTCCGCCGCAGGCCATCGCCGGACTCGCACAACGCCCTACCGTCGTGCACGAGCCATCGCCAGAGAGCCGCTAGGCGCGGGCCCAGAGTCCCTTCACGTGAAGTACACGTGAGGAGGGATTACGTGAGGGATGACCCTCCCTTGGGCAATTTACGAGGGAACCCCTGAAGAGTACCTACATTACAAGTTACCCACGTGATCGTTGGGACATTTCCAAGAGCACCCACGGAGGTTGGCCCATATTGTTACTCAGTCCCCAACCATAGGACACGTGCCTCGCAAGTGACCCTACAGAAATTTTGCAAAAGACCCCCCCCCCCCCCGACTTGCGGTAATTGCTCATTTATCCCTATGGATTTTATTTTTATAATTACTTAAATATTGCAGAAAGACCCTCGTATTTCCCCTCAGTTTTGGACCTTTCCATTACATTATTTTTTTTTCAAAAATCGGCATTTTGTTCTACATTTAATTCTCTACATGATGGCATATGTCTGACATTTTCTTGATCAATGGCTAATTAATAATTAATTTATTTGTGGAAAATTGCATACTTTACCCATTTTGAGCTCTGAAATTTATCACTGATTAATCATTGCTCTAAAAATTGCTGAAAATCATGGATTGAAGAATTAATTGTGTATAACATTGTACCTAAAAAGAATCGCATTTGCCTGCATAATTTGCCTTGTAAAAACCATTTTGCATATTTCAATGTTTGATTTTTAATAGGTATTGAATCTTATATTTTCGATGTTTAGGATTTTTTTGAGATCCATCACTTAGTGATAGAACTTAGATAATTTTGTCCCTTGAAAAGAATTAAGTTTAATATTTATTATAATTTTTATATTGAATTTCACTTTGTTTGCATTTAAAAATTCATGAAAAATTCACCTTACATCCAAAAAATCCAAAAAAATATAGTACATTCATTTCATAATAATTATTATCTTGGCCAAAGTTTCGTATTTTTAGGACATCGTTTGATTGACATTTATATTTTAGTCCCAAAAATAGGCCAAAATTGCATTGCATTAATAAAATAAAAAAGAGACCGCCTCAAAAATCATGCACGAACTTTGATAGATTAAATTCTAGGTTATTCCAATGCCTCCTTTTGTTCGACCTTAGGACTTGCCCAAGTAAAATAAATATAAAACCACACGATTAAAATTTGACTCAATAATTGTGGTTATTTTCTTGATCGATTCCGATTGCCCGCCTATAACGAAATGACACATACTTTTAAGCGAACGATAAATCATCCACATTATTTTTTAAATAGTGCAATCTAGGATACGTCAGATGATGCCATTGCTGGGGGGGCAAAAGACTTAGTTTTTTTTATCTTAAAATTTTTGTTCGATTTTCCGCATTCGAGTAGTCTGACCTCCGATTCTTTCACTGTAAATTTTATTTTTCAGCATTTATTTTTCTTATTTTTGATTTATTTTGAGTCACTCTCTTACATTATCTCTCTTATTTTTCTTGTGAGGTACCCGACATACGTGGAACGGTTTTTCAAGAGCTGACACATCTTCAACTACTTCCGAAAAAACCATAATTAATTTAAGATCAAGTCGAGTCATGAGAGTATAGAGTCTAGGATTTCATTTTCTCTAATTTTTAAATTTCTGTAATTAATTGCTCATTTCCAACGGTGTCCGTTTGAACTCTCGCATGTGTAAAAAGACCTTGAACTTTTTTGTGGTGTGTCGTGGCCTGTTTCACTCTCCGGAGAGGGTGGGGCCTGACTTGATGGCGCTTAGGATAGACCTACACATACGGCTCTTAGAGCATTTAAATTTTTGATTGTGCTCGTAGGACTTAAGGTCACACTTCACTTTAATTGAGACGCACAGTAGATCGTTCAATTTAGCCAAACTCAACTCAATTCTTCCTGCTAATAGAACTATCTACTAGGTGCGGTTTTTCATCGGCTTGCATTCATCTAGATTAATTTTTTCAATTCTTGTATGCATCCCACATGGAGATTCTGAGGATTCATTGTAAGTTTTCTAATTGAGCATACATCATAGTTTTTCGCGTTCATCAGCTTTTTCTGAACTTGTTCCTCTTGTTTTATCACATAATTTTAAAGGAAATCGGGATTGGACGGTAGACGTGCATTTGTGCTCATTTAATTCTTCAGTGATCGCCTAATTAAAATTAGGACTGCAAAATATAGCCGACTTTATAACTCATAAAAATCAAGAATTTTCGCGGGAGAGAAACCCCGACCTTAGATTCTTTTATTTTTCTGAGTGAGCGAGAGACGACACTTAAGGGTAGAGCCCAAACCCGGATTTCCATATTGACTACTGATTTACCAAAAATGATTAGCTACTTCTTAGTGAGGATCCAACGGGTAGCCGGTAAACGGTCCGGATTTCCTTAGCAGAGTGGGTGATTTAGAGGACATTGTGTAAGGCTCCGTCCTCAAGTAACGTGTAGCCGTTTCACGGTCCATATTGGCTGAAAGTAGGTGCAATTAGTTGTAAGAATTCGGGCCAGTCATTACGAAAATTACAAGCACCTAATAGCTCGCTAAATTCTTTCCAAGATTGATTTATCACCAACTTAAAATTGATAAGAAAATTGTCGAACTCTTACGGCTTGATGTGTGAGTTGGTGAACATGGGATTTGCTTTGTTGCTTGATTTTGAGTGCGTGGACCGATTTCGAAAATCAAAAGCTGCACACTTGTGCCATCTCTCTCCTTTCTTTATTTATCAACCAATAAACCTCTTTCGAAAATCATGGAATTTTTGTCCAAGAACTCTCCAGATCCATATCATGAAAATCAATTCATCTCGAACAGACCCGAACCGTTATTCATTTCAGCTCTTTCAAAAATGGTGGAACATTTATCCGAGAATCCATCAGAGCTATACTATGAAAATGAATTCGTATCTGTTAGACCAAAAACTTCAAAACCTCCTCCAACTACACACCATCCAACTTCAACATGAGACTCTCAACCACCAAATAGATCCAACATTCTCTACAAATCTGATCCACTTCATGAATGACAGCCCATTGTATTCGGATTATACAAACCAACAACCGACTGAGGTCTCCACTTCTTCACATGTCAATCCACTCTACTCCAATCATATAATTCATCCTTCATATTCGTTAAATGTCAATCCATCGTTCATGGGAGATTATAACCACATGATCAAATTTAAAACTTCTTCGCATCTTCCACCCTTGAACACAAACGAGCAACCATCATCATGGATTGACTATAACAACCCTAACTTCAGACATGACACTCATACAGAGGCCTGGACTGACAGTATAGAAACACATAACCCATGTATGTTGACTCCACAATATCAAGGTCCAAGGATTGATCTCTACTCAGACCAACTCCACATGCATGGTCAATATGAGCAGCCTCCTTCCATAATTTTTAAGGAGAAATTATCAGAAAATAATGATCATATATTGGATATTTCAAGATACTCTTCTCCTAACACATACAGGAAAATGGAAGATGAAATTAATGAATCTCAAACACAAAAACACAACCCGACTGCTCCCATGATTGGTCATGAAAAGATTTTGGATGATGATATTTTGCGGATAAACAAGAGATTTGATTTAATGGATGATAGATTTCAAAAGTTTGCCAATCGAGTAATTTCAATCTGTGGTAGCTCGGAAAAGATTGGATTTCATGTTGACAATTTTGAGGATATTCAGAAACCTAGGGAAGATTCTAACTGTGGAACTTCTGCATATTACTCCCCTAGAAATGACTATGCATCTGACTCTTACTCAGAACATCAAAGCCCCATCTCATCTACGGAAGAAACCACATACCACACTAGACAGAAAATAACAAAAAATTGAAATATTCAAAAACACCCAAAAATTCGAAAATCCAGATAAATTCATAAAAATTGAGACTGAAGAAGATCTGAAGAATTTAGATCCTGCTTTACGGAAAGCACTGAAAAAAAGATTGATGTTTGAACTTCCTTTTATACAGGCCATTGAACACTTCCCCGACCTTAAAGGATTTGTAATAGACAAATTAATGACGAAAAAGTCAGGTAGGATAAGAAGAAAGACTGAAAGACATATCTTGTCAATGGCCTCCTCCTTTGTGTTGAGGAGAAAAACCAGATTTGACGGTGGAATCAAAGACATAATTTTCACTCATGCTCAAATTGATGACGATTCACCGATCAATATCCCCCCAACCTCCGTATTTCATGAGCTCAAACTCGGACCAATCAGGAAGATCGGAGAGATTGTTCAATTGGTTGACCGATCGATAAAGCATCTGAGAGGAATCATTTCGGTCATCATTACATTCCACGGTGCTCCGCTTAAAGTAGAATCCACGATCATTGATCTTGAGCATCAAGGAGAATTTACCCAGTCTCCAAATATTCTCGGAAAACCATTCTTAGCATTGGCTAAGGCAATTATTGAGTGTCAGACTCGGGAAATCAATTTTACAGCATTGGAAGCACTTCGATCTCACCCAGTCTTTGAGGAACCACGATTTTCTGAGATAACCCACGAAGTCCTCGACAGCCGTGACCACTCAGCGGTTGAAGAGCCCTACCCCATTGCTACATCTTAGATAGCAGTTGTTTATGAGACTATTGGTTTAGAGACTCTCCCCCTACTCCATTCCCAGCTGATCTCTCCATGGAGAATCAAATATATGAATCATATGATCCGGAGACTTATGCATGGTCGCACCCTGGGTCAACCTATTCTGACTACCTTGATCACATCAAATTGACACAAGAATGCTCCAACATCAAATTAATTGAGAACGAACATGCAGAGACTCTCCCCAGTATTTCAATTCCTGCGGATCTCACAATAGAAAGAATGTTTCTTATATGATCTTAAGACATATGCATGGTCAAACCCTGGGGCGACGTACTCTGAATACCTTGACAAATCATCCCAAATCAAGAGTGCACCATCATTAAGAAGACTAAGAACAGACACGCAGGACGAACACAAACCAAGGAGAAGAATTCCAATGGTTATTCATATGGAGACATGAATGGACCAACACCTTCACGAAATAAAAAGACTACTCCTTCATCGAAAAAGAAAGTCACATTTGACCTTCCAGAAGAGGAATCAGCAGATGATCCCTCATTTGGTCCGAAAAAGGTAATCTACATGAGTGAGGTATGCTTGACAGCTCTCAAACCATATCTTCGCAAGGATCCAAAATTCGATTCCTGTTGGACAACTCCAGTTCCTCACTATCATTCATCCAAAGCCGATGTTCCTGCCCTCATCAAGTACAATGGAATTATTTTTTATGAGTTGACGGAGACCAGTGCTTCCGAGTATTCATCTGAGGAAAAATCGCTTGATTCCAAGAAGGAACGAATTATGAGAAAACAACTGAAGAAAAAAGACAAGAATATCTGGAGTGTGTCCACTTTCAAATACTATTCATCTGAGGATAACTCTAATGATGGCTACCTTTCATCTGACTCATACGCATCATCTGATATCCAACAAGATTTCTCCGAGGATAACACCGATAATAGTTGGGAATCATATGCTTCATCTCCATCTCGTCATTACGATCTCCCACCGCAGGATCACAAAAAGATCGGCCGAAAACCGCCTTAGTCATCTGCTACCAGCCTCCCTCCCGACCACATCGGTCTCCTTGTACAGTTTCTTCCTCTACTTAGGCCAATGCCTAAGTATAGGGGGGACAGATGCCATCTGTGTATACCATTTCCCCCACCACTCTCCCCATCTCACAATCATTCCATTTCACCCTTCTCTTATACTTAGGCTGACCAGAGCCTAAGTATAGGGGGAACTGATGCCCATCTGTATATACTCTCCTCATTCACATATCCCAACTCATTTTTTCGCTCTTCTTCTATACTTAGAATGTTGCATAAGTCTATATGTATTTACGGGATGGGTAACTAACTTGAAAAAAAAACAAAAACAAAAAAAAATAAAAACAACAAAAAATTAAAAATTAAAAAGAAAAAGAGTTTTGCTACTAACACTAATTGTGTCCAACCCAAAATTTTTGAAAAAAATGGCTTTTTATTCATTTTTGCATTAAAAAAACTTAAAACTTAAAACTTAAAAAAATCCCTTGCATAAAAAAAACACAAAAAAAAAACTTGTGTCTGCATTTCACACACCTGCACTTCATCCAGCATTTCTTTTGCATCTGTGAAAAGTCTTTGGGTTCTGAACCGAGTTATGAGCAGAAACTGAGAGTGGTCTGGACTTGACCTAATTCACCTAATTTTCAGAGGAACTTCACCGAGAAATAGGAATTTAGAAGCTTCAGGTCTTTGACTTAATTCTTTAAGTTCCACATGACAATGTGCAGCGTTTGACTCTTAGTGTCTAACCTGGTCTCTTCATTCTGGGTACAACTCTGGAATAGGGAATTAATTTGTACTCTCGCACTATGCATCTAGTTCAACTCAGACGGGATGTTGGAAGACTCTGTGAGTTTCTTTTCTGGTAGAGTGGAAATATAGAGACCGGAGTACGGGTTAAAATAAAGTTTCGGAAAAGGGATGGACGGTTGGGCACAATTTATTCTAAGACCCCAAAACATGTACAGAAAAAAATATTCTACATCTGTAGGGGCACAACAAGATACAAGCAGAACCACCAAAAATCCAAATACAAAGAAGCATTCTACCACATAAATATCCGACCAAAAAGGTCCAAGCATCAAGAAAACCTGCATATGTTGGTGGAGACTCGGCTACACTGGCGAGCTTCACAAGGAGAGGTGACTACACTGGCCACCCTCTAGTTCTTTTCTCCTTCTTCTAACTTCTCCCCCAATTCGATTGTGAACACAGCGTGACAGACCTTAGAAGGAAATACCTGACTCCCCGAAGACGAGTTATTAGAGAGTAGGTTCGCATGGTAGTCTGACATTCTGGATGGGAAGAGCTAAAACCTTTCACACACATGAGTTGATTATTCAATGTTCATAGGGTATGCTTTGGAAAGAGGATTGATCTAAGATGACTTCTGAGCCGAAACTGTGATAATGATGTGTAGAACTTGAAGGTTGTTAATTTTAAAATTCTAAATCTGACAGAAGTTCCGGCAAACTATTAATCCAAAGATCGAGTCTAGTTTCATTTTCACCTTCAGCTCATGGTCTTGGTATGGAACGCAATCTCATTTCACCTCATGGCATTTCTTTTGATGCTCAAGGACGAGCATGGTTTAAGTATAGGGGGATGATGAATCTCAGATTCATCACTCTAAATCTCATTAATTAATCTCAAATCTCTCAAAATAATTGGCATTTCTTCATTTATTCGGCATAATTAGCATTCATGCATGTTTTAATAAGAATTGCATTTTATCACTCATTATGCACAAAATAAGAAGCCAAAAATCCAACCAAAATTGACATGTAAATTGCCTAACTTCCCTAATTTTTAACTAATTCATGCTAACTCTGAATCACCGAAAATCACCTCCGCTGTGTACATATCACTAACAAGAATAAATGACAAATACAAAAAAATCATTAACCCAAATAAGTGGACCAAAAACCCAAACCCTAGTTTTAGGATTTCCGGACTGAAACCTCATATCTTCCCCATCAAGTGTTCGTTTTGATCCTACTCACTTTTGAATAATTTACATTCAATTACCTTCAAAACAAGACCAAGTTCAAGTGAATCAGAACTCATATGTGAAAGATGGGTTTTGGGGCTCTTTTGTACATTTTGTATTTTAGCTAATTTTGACCTATTATTTTATGTACATAATAGACTTATTTTATTTTATTTCTTTTTCATTTATCTTCTTTGATGAATGTTTTATTAAAATGTGCAAAAATCCAAATCTAAACTTAGCTTGAAATCAAAGAAACAAATTGAGTCCAAGTCTTCACTAATTGTATGTACAAAATTGGTCTTTTTTGTGTTTTATTTTATTTCTTATTTTTCATAATTAATAAAAATCCAAAAAAATAGATTAATGTGTAAATATTAATCTTTGATTTTATCATAATTTTTTGGGATTTTTATTTGGTTTAAAAGTGACAAAAAATTATAAAACTCAAAAATCATGGTATTCTATGTACATGGGATACCCAAAAATATAATTGTTTGCAAATGATCGATTTTGTTTTTATGTCTACATGAAAGTTGTAAATCTCATCGAGACGAGCAATTTTCATCAAGATACTTTTTCGATCCGATGTCATTCACTATTTATTTGGCATTTTTCAATGTTTTTATTTTTCGACTTTTGTGGTGCTGACACGTGGCCGCTCCTGGAGCTGCCACTGTTAGCCATTTTTGAGTTTTTATTATTTCGTTTTATAAAAAAAATAAAATAAAATAAAATAAAAAACCACGCACGTGCCGGGCACGTGCCTCCTGTGCACGTGCCACGCACGTGCCACGCCTGCACATCACCCTCAGTCGCTACTTGGCACGATCGCAGCCGTCTGATCTCGGCCGATCCGACGTATGCTGTACTCCATCTTCCACCTCCCAAATCGTCGCCGCCACCTTCCCCCAATCTCTCCAATCGCCGATAACCGTGAAATCTTTGGTCGTCGCCGTCTCAAAATGCCCACGTACATCTCGCCGACGATCTCGCATCTCATCTCCGATCTCCATCGATTCCCATCAAATCATATCCCTCGCCGATAGACCTTCCTTCCCCGCGAGCCCCTTCACCCTAATTAAACCCTCTGCTGACTGCACTTAATCGAAACCTCGCGGCGGTGACACTGCTGCGAAGCTTCCCTTTCGGTGAGATCCGACGCCCATCGCAAATGCCGTTGCAGAGCGCTCCAGGCGTACTGCCTTGCTCCGGCCTTCTTTGGTTGTCGATCCAACACCACCATCTTCTCCGACAACGCCTCGACAACGCTTCATCGCCATCAACGATCAACTTCATCGAGCTGACCTCCGACAATCGCTTCACAAATCACCTCCGACTTCAGCAAATGCTTCACCGACGCCGTCTTTGACAACTGCCCACGCCATGACCTTGGCCTGGCGTCGACCCTCTTCTCCCAGCTCATGCCTTCTTTCCGTCGCACGTCACCGTCGGACTCCACATCGCCCTGCCGTCATCCACAAGCCATCGCCAGAGAGCCGTAGGGCGCGAGGCCCGAGGCCCTCCCACATCAAGTACACGTGTAGAGGTATCACGTGAGGGACGACCCTCCCTTGGGCAATTTACGAGGGAACCCCTGAAGAGTACCTACATTACAAGCTACCCCAGGCACGTGACCGCTGGGACATTTCCAAAAGCACCCCCGGAGGTTGGCCCATATTGATGCTCAGTCCCCAGCCAGAGGTCGCATACCTCGCACGTGACCCTCTGTCAATTTTGCAAAAGACCCCCTGACTAGCAGTAATTGCTCATTTATCCCTCTTATTTTATTTTTATAATTATTTGAATATTGCAGAAATACCCATTTATTCCCCCTTAGTTTTGGATCTCTCCATTACATTATTTTATTATTCAAAAATATGCATTTTGTTCTACATTTAGTTCTCTACATTATGGTCTATGTCTAACATTTTTGTGATCAATGGTTAATTAATAAATAATTTATTTGTGGAAAATTGCATACTTTACTCATTTTGAGCTTAGAAATTTATCATTGATTAACAGTTACTCTAAAAATTGCCAAAAAAATCATGGATTGAAGAATTAATTGTGTTTAACATTGTGCCAAAAAAGAATTGCAGTTTCTTGCATATTTTTCCTTGTAAAAATCATTTTGCATATTTTAATGTTTGATTTTTAATAGGTATTGAATCTTGTATTTTCGAGGTTTAGGATTTTTTTTGAGATCCATCATCTAGTGATACAACTTATATAATTTTTTCCCTTAGAAATATTTGGGTTTATTATTTATTATAATTAAATATTGAAATTCACTTTGTTTGCATTTAAAAATTCATAAAACAATCATCTTGCATCCAAAAATTTCAAAAATATTACAGTGCATTCATTTCATCATAACTATAATCTTGGCCAACTTCCGTATTTTTTGTACATCATTTGGTCAACATTTACATTTTAGTCCCTAAAATAGGCCAAAATTGCATTTTGCATCCCTCATTGCATTAAAAGAATAAAAAAAGAGACCGCCTCGAAAATCATGCACGAACTTTGATAGATAAAATTCTAGGTTGTTCCTTTGCCTCCTTGTGTTTGACCTTGGGACTTGCCCAAGTAAAATAAACATAAAACCACGTGATTAATAATTGACTCAATAATTGTGGTTATTTTCTTGATCGATTCCGATTGCCTGCCTACAATGAAACGACACATATTTTTAAGCGAATGAAATATCATTCACATTATTTTTTAAATAGTGCAATCTAGGATACGCCAGAGATACATCAAATTGAAGCTTGTCATCCAACTGTTCATCAAGAGTTCTTCGTACCCCTTTCCAAGCCGTCCAATCAAGAACACAACCTATATCTAATCTGGGTCATTAATTCTCTTCAAAGGGGTATGTGCAGGCCACCGTCTGGTCAACAATGTGGAGCATTTAAAATGGTCAGATCAAAGGACTTTAAGTGGTAAAATTTGTAAAGACCCCTTCTGTCTTTTTGATATTTTGTAATCTTTGTTGTAAATATTAAATTAAACTTAAAACGTTGATGTCTTTTTGTGTGTATGCCCTTAGTACTTTTTATTTTTGCATTTATGTCCAGTATCAGGTCACCTCACATGGACCCCCACTTGACGGGGCATTTTGCAAGAGTACCATTTGGATATTTTATTTATTATTTTGTATATTAAAATCAAGTAGCGATTTAAAATTTGTGGTTATTCTGCACTTGTACCCCTAGAAGATATTTTATTTACAATTATACATCTACCAACTTGATTTAATTTTATTTATGCATTTTTTATAAAAAAAATTAGCTCCTATGCTATTTAAATTGTGCAAACATAGGTGTATGTGCATGATATGATGCTTGTTCATGCAATAATTTTTTAAAATTTTGCATGGATTTACTATTTACTAAAAATAAAAAAGATCTATTTTTTTCCTTGTTTGACTTATAAAAAAGAAAAAAATAGAAAACCTTTTCTAAAAATTCCAATAAATGTCAATTATTTATTAGCCTATTGTCTAACTCCAGATAAAAAATCACAAAAAAATCTCAAAAGAAACTTTTAAATCTAGCAAACCCTTGCTAACTCTAAAAAAATATAAAATACTTTCAAAAATCCCAAAAATATTAGTGTCTAGTGCATTGTTTTTATATACACTTATATCTATATATTAAAATTGATTTTGAGAAATTTCGGAAATTTTTGTTATTTTAAATCCTCAAATCAATTTGGTTGATTTATAAAATTCTTGTTTTGACTATTTTTTATTTTAAAAATATAAAAAATATGCAAAAATTCTCAAAAAAATCATAAAAATAGAAAAATATTTGAAAAATATAAAAGATTTTATTTGGACCTCTCATAAATAGTATACTCTATATCGCTTATATATATCTATATATTATTATATATAATTTACATTATTATTAAGTATTTTAAATGCCTTAAATATATTTTGGAAACTTAAAAAATAAAAAAGATCGTTCTTTGGGAAATTTTTTGATTTTTGGGTATTTATAGATATATATTCTATTATATACTACCTATATTATATGTAGGGAGAAGGGAGGCTGAGCCCCATGTGCAGCTATCTTGCTGCACCCAAGTCCCCCACCATTAGATGAAACGAGTCCCCACAGCTAGATGAAATGCAGGACCTCCCTCCCCATCCTACAACTCTCAAACCCCACCAACTCCTTGCCCTTCTCCTGACTTCTTTCCCGAATGGGCCAACTCCTCACCCCCGTACGATGCATCTCCTCTTTGTCGTGAGACCTGCCTTTGAGCTCGGTCCCTCGAGCCATTTATGTCACCCCATACGGTGTTTGCCCCTCGCGAGCCCTAGCCATGACCCCTATCTCTCATGCGGTCGCATCCCCCGAGATGACGCTTGTCAAGGAGGCAGAGCTTCACCCTGAGAAGCTTTCCTTCCTTGTGCACGATCAGCTCGCCACCGCACCCTCAAGTTTGGCTCTACACATACACTCTCTCTTTACATGTTGAACTTTATTACATTTTCCACCTCTCCTAAAGATGATATATTTTGTTAATCATACCTTAGTTTAAGATCAAAGAACAACCGTATATCAAAACACAAAGAGGAGGACTGCATTATATAGTTTTTTGGAGAAGAGTTCAGAGCAACACTTTTAGCCATGTGCTTGGAAGGTTCCTTAAAGATTAATATGTGGATGTATAAAACCAACATTATCATCTAGATGTTCAAAGAAAACGGCCATGTATGATGCAAAAGGTAGATTCAAACACATATTGCATGAAATTTGAAGGATATACATCTCATCAAACTGAACCTGACTTGGGTTGGGTTCAAAATCAATTACGTATCAGGCCTAAAGATTGTTCGAACACATTGAAGTATGCTACATTAAAACTTGTGAAGCACAAGCTAGATCTTTTAAACAACCAAGAAAATCTACTATCAACTTGATAGCTAGCCATATGTGTTCATCTTTATAACATTGTTGAGCATACTTCAAACCCTCAATAATGTCAATTTTTCCTTTTCAATATATAAAATGTAATACAATATCTTTGTTAGATGACATTATGATAATGCAGCACAATGGCCATAAATTGAGGAAAACAATTTATAACAGATCTAGCAAAGTCATTGGCAAAGACATGTTCCCATTTCTTGATTGATCCCAGTAATAGCCCCTATAAATGAATATATAAATGAAGTAAAATTAGCCACTTTTCTACCATGATGCTTGCTACTATGATTAACATTTGGAATAATTTATTACTCATGCATTTGTGTTTCTTCCCTGTCAAGTATGCTATTGTTTCTAGATATGTTAAGCATGTTGTTGTTAATTTAAAAAAATGTTTGATTTTCATCTAGATCTTATTTTTGAAGATGATTTCGAGATGCGGATGGAAAGAGTAGAAAAGCACATGGATAAAAGGGAGAAGTGGATGGACAAAGAAAAGAAGCAAATGGAGATGCGGCTTTCTGGAATCAATAATCATCTTTTTTATTTAACCCATGTAATCGTAGTTGCAATTTTGATTACAATATAGTTAAGATTGTTCAAAATTTATTCATGCTACGACATTGTTATGTATTTCATGTACTTGGGTCATGTGATTGTTAACACTTTGAGTTTCATATTTGCATTGATTCAACTGTGATATATGTACCTTCCTTGTGACACATTCTCATATTGAGCCAATTTCTATTAACATTTCTCAGAATGAACATATTTCATCTATGGACATTGTTGAAGTTAATGATAGTGTCCAAGATGACAATCCACACACTTCTGAATCTCAAATGACATTAGTAAATGTAAGTGAAATAAATAAATCTCAAATGAAGGCGATGATCCACACATTTCAATTATTTGCATTGCAGAAGTTGATGATAGTGTCCTGATGCTAGGAATCCTAATAGCATCCCGACATGCCTAGTCCCTAGCAATGTGTCCTCCGCACAAGCTCCAGCCTCCTAGTCATGCATGTTTTTTTCCGGTTCTCTTGACCACCCCCACTACCATGCGAGCTGTAGCCATCATGCATGGTCCCTCGCTGGAGGGGGAGACTTGAGGTGGAGGGGTTAAGGATATGAAATAATCCTTAAGCACATCACGGAAGCGTGAGCATCGTATTGAATACGACGAAGAACGGCTAGTTGGGCTAGTTGTTCTATGCAGCGGAATTTAAAAAAAATCATGCGATGAAACCACATGATCCAAGAACGATTCTTGGATCGTTTCATCTAGAACCACATTAAGTATAAAGGAATACCTCGTAGTGTGGTTGATCGAGTCCCTACGAAAAGAGACCTTCTGTCTCAATTCCGATCTTCGGAGAAGACGCTTGCGAGCGCGGGGATGAGTCGCGTGATCCTCGCAATCCAAGTAGTTGTCCAAGCAAGGGAACTCCTGACCTCGTCACATGAGATTGTGTATCTTTTTCACGGGCAAGAAGCACCAAAGAAAGATGGAGCACCGACAGTCGTCGAAGCAACGCAGGCTGACGATGAGGGCCTTCTTCCTTCTGGAGTAGGGTGGATGGCCACCCAAGAGAGAAGGAGAAGAGGGCATGCGAGAATGAGAGAGATAGAGAGAATAGAGAGACTTTGTCAAGTCTGTGTATCCCGAAGAGCAAGGCATGCCTCTTCTTATATAGGGTTTTGGGAGTCCATGGATCCCAATCCAAGGACAACACACTATCAATGGATGGGATTGATTTTGTGTTCCTTTCAACGGCTAGGATGTTGTTGGTAAAACACAACAACAAGTGATTTAATTCAAATTAATTAACATTAGTAAATAAATATAATTATCTCATATTAATTCACATTTCACTAGAGATAGGATAATTAGAAGACCATGGTTCTCTCCTAAAAAGGGGGGGACGGCTACTCTACTCCTCAAGGAGAGTTGTAGCCATCCTCTCTTGTTAGGAAGGACTTGGTCAATCTCCTTAATATATCATGAGATCTCATTATCTCATGATATCTCCTATAACTCTTATCAAAATAATTTTCACAAAAAATAATTCCAAATTATCCTTTTGAAAAATATCAATCATGCCATTGAAAAAAATTGTGAATCTCATTCACAACCCAAAACCAAATGTAATTATATTTTCAATTAATTATTCAATGTGAATCCCGTTCATATTAACAATTAACCAACAAATATAAATCACACAAGACCCTCTCTAGTGTATATTATAAATCGTATTTATAATATACATGGATAATTGGATAGTGTTATCCACATTATCCATATCCACATTAATTAAATCACATTTAATTACATTGGATACTCATTCTTATGCATTCAGATAATGTGAATTGAATTCACATTATTCATGATAATTTAATCACATTTGATTATCCATTTCTCAATACTTAGATATAATTCAACTTTGGAAATATTCTTGAACTCCTTCAAGAATAATGCGTATTCTCCGCAGATACTTGGAGATAAGGACAGGGCGATTGTATTGTTCCACGTATAGTGACTTGGATATTGAGATCACATCTTAAATCCGGATCTCACGGACCTCCCAGAGATGCCTGATTTAATTAGGGCCACAAATCTAATCTTCTCATTGCATCTGAATCTCATTCAGATCAATGTCCAACAATTGGACCAAGCTCAGGTTGCTTCTCTAATGAGAGGAGTCACTAAAATCCAGACATGTTTCATCACTCCCTCGGAATGGAAGCGTCATGGTTATACAATTGATTGTTGATCACATCACCCTCATGTATTCCTAATACCTGTACATCCTGCATACTGGAAGGCCTATGATCATCCCTAAGATATAGATCAATTTTACACTGTCATCTTCAGGGTTTGATCACCAAGTTTCTCAATCTTGGCTATTGGGAATTTGTATCGATCATATGCTTTCTCAAAGCATATATCATACCTTCAAGTTCTTGTCATGCTTCCAAAACATGACGACCATGCATGGAATTTGATCAGTCCCAATACCTCATGAGTGAGCTCATGTCTTCCAGTTCACATGTGAACCTATATAATCCCTTTGAGAGATCGTATCATTCATATGCCCTTACATGCACACCAGCTCGCCGGTGTATAGACCTTGGTTAGGTCATCAACCTATTGGTCTGCCAAATGTACATACTCAGACATATAGTAACACATATGTCTCTAGTAAGAGGATGCATGCCTATGCTGTTAAAGTATTCAACATAGGTCTTTGGTTATCTCGATCTCGTTAAGTCACCCCATTGACTCAACTAATCTCACACCTCCGAATCACTATTCCCATGCAGAGGACCTGCATCAAGAGGTCAGTCAGATATCATCCAAATGAGAAAGGATTGCCATCTCCTACTCAGGCTGGAGTTTTTTACTTAACAATCATTTGATGATGCTTGATGAGTCCTCTATCTAACTCCTTAGATATTCATCTAAGCATCAGCCTCTATGATTCAATCAATGAATCAACAACTGTATGATTATCAAGTTGGCCACGGTACATAACCCTTATTGTACAGAGGGACCTATTATGCAAATAATTTATTCTTCATTTCAGATCAGGGAACGATATTCGCAATAACATTTATTGCATAATGGCTTGTCGTGAGCTCGCATGTCCAACAACCTCCCACTAGCCCAAAGAGCCATTAATGGGTTGATCATTTAAACCCACACTCATGTGACAATCATAAGCTTTTTAGAAAAATAGCTAGGTAAGCTTATCGGTCACTCTGTTCCTGAGAGACTACGCCAAGTCCTTTTACGACACTTGCATATCCCCCAGTAACAGTGCTCGCTTCCAATGCGAATGTTTCATCTTTGCAACCAATGCTCAATCTTGTCAGTTATAGTGTCCTTGATACTACAGCTTAATATGTATTATAACCAGTATTTCCATAATCCTTATCAGAATACCCTTATTCTTGGAGATCTTTATCTCCTAAGGTATCCATAGTTAAGACCTTTTAGATTACTATCTATAAAGTCTTAAGTTCTTGAAGATAAGACTTTTAAGATCACCATCTCAAAAATCTTTTCATCTTTGAAGATATTGTTATTACTTCAATCAAGTGTTTTATGTCCTTAGTAGGATTAATAACATTTACTGCTCCCACTGTATGGCAGGCATCTGTCTTTTGTACACATCTAGCATACACTCGGCTTCTCGTAACTAATGCACAAGGGCAAGTAGTTCAAGCATTCACTTCCTCAACTCTTTGAGGTGCTATCTCTTTAGATAGGTCAGTACCATATCTTAAGGGAAGGAAGCCTTTCTTGGAAATTTCTAGGAAATGGAATATATCCAAGGTGTACCACTAATGTGATTGTTCCAATAACCTCTTTTATTTTCTTCTGAACATCTTCAGAACTATGATCTAAGAGGTATCCTTGAGATCATATCTCAAGGTATGGAATAGCCAGTCTATAATACACTTACTATTATCCTTATATCATTCCAAATAATTAGGATATCATCTACATTTAGTATGGTGAACAAAATGGCACTCCCACTAAGCTTCTCATGGTTCATCAAGATTCTATCATAACATGTATGATTTCATCAAATATGATGTTTCAACTACAATAACCTTATTTGAGTCCACAGATGGAGTTATTCAGCTTGCACGGCTTGCTTTCCTCAACTATGAAACCCTAGGGCTACTTCATGTGAATATCCTCAAAGAGATATTCGGATCTTGACTTCCATCTTGAAGATGTCAAAGTCAAGTTGTGTAGCTATAGTTAGCAATAATCTGATGGGTTTAAGCAAGGTTACTGAAGAGCAAGTTTCATTGCAAGCAATGTCTTCTCTTTGGTGTGTATCTTGTGGATACAAACTGTGCTTTGAAGGTTTCTACCTTCTCATCAGGTTCCCTCTTTCTCTTGAAGATCCATTTACACCTTAACGGGTATTACCCATATAGGTGGATCCTCGAGGGTCCATATACAACACTTGTATATGAAGTATACATTAGACTCAATTGCTAACTTCCATCTTTCCATGACATGATCCTCAGAAGCATCATTATATGAAGTTCGATCATTTTCATATTTCTCTGACACATGGAATTCATCCTCAAACTCATTTGAAGAGGTAATAGTGTTTTACCTTTAATTATCCTTTTAGTTTCCGATTTCAGGAGCCTCGTCATTTTTTCAAGATTCAATGAGTTCCTTCACTTCATTTTCATCCTGATTCTCAAGAGAGTCATTCTCTAAGAATCATATCCTTAGAGGTGAGATCTTTTAAGAATATCAAGGTCATAAAGTAGGTATCCAATACCATCCTTTATTTTCCTAATGAAGTAGCACTCTTTAGTGCTAGATTCCAGCTTACTAGCTTGGAACCTTATAAGGATATATAATGTAGTCTCTACCACATACATATACCTGGAAACTAAGCGATAATTATGCTAAGATTAATTATTGATCAAATCATGTCACACATGATCAATTTTATCTCCATATAACTCTATTGAGTTTAGGTGCATTAGGAGGATTGAGATAGGAATGGCATTCATATCTCTATAAGGTATTCCTTTGAATTCATCTAATAGGTACAAGTTACCTAGGTTAGATCATATTCATTTCTTCTTCCTTCAAACTTTGGTTCTAAACCAAAAATTATGAAATCTTTGAACAGTTCAAAGCTTTCTTAGGTGAAGGGAAGAAATCTCATATCACAATTAATCATCAAATGATATCACATATCATCGATGTTTATTATCATATAGATGTTCCACATACATCAATATGTATGAGATCTTGAATACCTTGGCGTCGTACACCATTACCAGAGAAAGGTGCATTGGACATTTTTACTTTGAATAAAATATTCAAAAGTATATAAGATTTGAGATTTTAGACATTCTAAAGTTCATCTCTTACTAGTCTGTTGATCTCATCAACAGACATATGTCCAAGATTTGATGCCAGATCATTGTCAAATGATCTTCATCCTCCTATAGATCTTTTAAGGTTTAATTTCATTATTAGAAATGCTAATTAACCATTCATTAATTTCTAATTTCGTAGAGTCCTCAAGATATCAAAATATTATCTGAAATATATCCACCATAACTCTTTATGATAGGTCTATTCCAGAAATCATGTTTGTTTCCAACATTTAGAAATAAACTATGAATGTTTTCTAATATCTATGTAGTAGAGACATTCTCGAAGACTAAGAGCTCTCCCACTAAAAATATGAAGTCTATCTATCCATTAGAGATTGTTGCAACAATTGCATCAATATCCATGTGGATGACTATTAAACCTTGAGATCAAATTCCAGTCTTCTAAAACATATGCAACCAATTGCATGTGTTAGTAGAAGAATGAGATACAATTATTAGACTTTCATTTTATCAAATAAGAAAGTAAATTTCAATGATTATATGTAGATGTAAATTATTTTTGATGCTCTATCCAAGTCCTTCTCTAAGGACTCTAGATAGACTTGATAGTCATACTATCAATACAAAGGCTCACTGCAGTATTGGTATTCATCCAAGTCTTTGGATGTCATATGTGTGGAAACCATAGAAGTACAGTCAACTCTTTGACTTTTCTTCTTACTTGGGTCCAACCCATGCTTCCACTGCGCTCCTTTCATCTCTAAACAACCATTGCTTAAGACAAAGGATCTCTTATGTTGAATTCAAAAGATTTCAATATAAGAGTACTTCGACACTTATATATGCTTCATTTAATTCATACAATATGAACATTATGAAGCTTCATGAATGACTAGAGTATAGATAGCAGGATGATGACACTCATCATATCTACATACATCTTAGCTCTTAAAGACAGGTTCAGGTAGGTATTCAAACATTTTGAATACTTCATCTATTGTAGAGCCATCATTCTGCATAATGCAGTGAACCATGCCATTCATGATTAAATGTCAAGAGCACATATGTATGCTAGAACATCTTCTTAGAATTTATACGGATTAATTGACAATCACGATCATCATCGACATGTCACTTTCAAAGTACATTCGATGAGATATCAAGATTATAGAGACATACAAACCCTAGGGTTGAGTCCTATTATCTATTTAATTGTCATTCCTCATTATTATGAGGAAACTTGCACATTGCTACCACATACATGATGAATCTGTGACTCGTCATCTTTATTCATTTATTTTAGCTTAAAATCCCTTATAAAACACATGCATATAACACTAACTCTATATTCTTATTAACTTGCATATGTGTGTAAATATTGTACATTTCTTACTAATTTTAACCTAAAATAAATAAAGAAAGAAAGAAAGGAAAAATAAAGAAAAGAAAATAAAAAAGAGGAAGACTGTATACAGGCTGACTTCAACCCCGAGAGAAGGTCAAGACTTGACCTGATCGACCAGGAATAAAGTAGGGGGAGACAGGGTCCTTAAGCAGAAAATCCAAAAAAATGTGTGCCTTGTTGTAAATACTTCTCACTTATTTTGTGTATAAAACTAACAATAATTTATTTGTGCATTAATTGACCTCAAATCGAATTACTTTCAAAACCAAAGTTGTAAATAAAAATGTGTCCTAATTAATAAAAATGATTGCACAATTAAATCATGTATAGAATAAAAGTAGCCACACTTGGAAAAAGCCACCAAGCACTGATTGAAGGATAAATTCCGACTCCATATGAACTCAAATTAAATCAATCTCACTTACATTGGATTCGAAATTAAATTATCTTTAAAATGGTTGTATTTTCATAATTTTTGGAGTTACGGTTGAAAAGTCGGTTTTCTAGGGTGGTTTGTGCAATTTTCCCATGTATTTTGTGCATATTGTATTTGTATATATTTGTAAATTAATCTTACTAATTATTTAAAATAAAAATAAAAATAAAAAAATAATAAAATTCTTAAAACAAAAAGGGCTAATTTCCTAATTTACCCTTGTATATAATGTCATATATGTATATAGTATATGTATAAAGTTGCTATTTTTAATTAACCACCATAATAAAATAAAAAAATAACATTTTTAACTCAAATAAATAAAGTGACAAAAATTAAAAAAATAGTTTTGTAAATATGTTTATCTTTTTTATTTTATCTCATTTCATCTCTCTTATCTCTTCCACCTAAAAAATTCAAAAAATCATTTCAATTTTCATCTCTTTTATCTCTTCCACAAAAAAATTCAAAAATTCTAATTTCATTCTATCTTTTCTATTTATATGACTACTTCTCCCTCATTTCAACTTGATCAATCTTTAGAGAGAGGAGCCCGATCTCCGAAAGAAAATTTCGTCGAGAATTGTGCCTAGCCTCCAAGTCGTCTGGTGATAGCGAGTCGGCCTTGTCGAGGCAATCACGGTCCATTTCTGCTCCTAAGGTTAGATGCACATTTTTTCTTCTTATTTTATCTTAGTTTAATCGTAGATTATTTTGATCGTATTTTTTTAATTCCATCGTCATTTTTATTTTTCTAGACTCTTAAATAAAAAATACATCTTGATTTGATCTGCCACCGACTCGATTTTTCATCTCACTTTCTCGATCTCCACGTGTTCTATTTCTATCGTCCATGATCTCTCAACTCCGGCCGCGTACGGTGGTCGGAGATCGGATTCAAATCCCTCATTTTCGTCGAATCCCCGTTCATTTTTCCGATTTGTAAATAAATAAAAAATTGTTTCGTTTTCACTAAAGTTTGTTTTGCAGGATCAAATAAAAAAGAAAAAAATAAAAAAAACATATAAAAAAGGAATTTCTATCTCTTTTTTCTCTTATTTTCGGATTTACAAAAAAATAAAAAAAATTCTTTTACTGTTGACAATTTCCATAACATAAAAAAACAAAAAAAAATAAAATAAAACAAAATAAAACAAAAAAAGGAAGAGGTCGGTCTACACCGCCCAGCGGCCCCCCTCCTCCTCGCAGACTTGCACCGCCCAGCCACCACTGCTCCTCCAGGCGGTGACGCCGCTCGCCTGTCCCTGTGCACGACCTACTGCTCTTCGAGCGCAGGCGCTGCCCCCTCAACTGCGTGACCGCTCCATCGCCCGGTAGCTTCACCAGGGCCCTCCGCCTTTGAAGCTTCCGCGTCTCCAAGCGCCCAGGGCCGCAACGCCCTCTATCACCCTCCGATGCGCTGTGCAGCGGTGCGGTGCCTCGCACGAGGGCGGTGCTCGCCTCTCCGCTCTCCAGCAGCCCCCCAATACTTTGAATGAAATAAGAAAAAATGTAAAAATTAATATTAATATTAATATTAATATTTATTTAGAGAATCATTTATTTAATTAAAAACCCACAACACTTTGATTGATCTTCTGCTTACTTATATACACATTCGCATTATTTATTTCTAAATAATTCCTGCTACATCACGTGTTCAATGTGTTCGAACCCTACCTGCTTGTCCACTATACACTTGTTTTGTCGGTTTATAATAAAATTTGATCCACGCACATCTAATTTATATTATTTTGTTTGATTATTGTGGGTTAATTGTTGAATTTAGCTTGAGATTCTTGGGAGAGGTCACTTCAGCGACTGTATATCTCACCTTATGAGATCACACGACTCCTCCCTTTGATTTTAGCTATTTCACCTGATATTCGGCACGTCATGATGGGGGACCTTCTCCATAAGGTCTTTTAATCTTTCCCATGCCCCGTGAAATGATTCATGAGACATTTGGGAAAAGTTAGAGATCAACGCTCCTTTGATCAAATGACCCAAGGGATAATACTTATGTAAAAAGGTTGATTTGAGTTCCTCCTAGGTCGGTGCCATCTTCCCAAGGTGATTGATCCAGTACAATGCCTTATCTTAATGTCTAAAGGGAAGGCTACCATCTTTACTATGTCCAACTAGATGTTGGGATAGTGCATGGTACTACAGATTCTGTTAAATTGCTGCAGGTGAATGTAAGTTTCTTCATTTGTGTTTCCATGGAAGATCAGTAAAAGAGGGAGCAATGAGGGGTTCAACTCAAAATGTCCATGGATCGTAGGTATACGTTCCCACTCTGCAACTTGGCCAGCACTAGGGTTGTAAGTCTCCTTCAATGTAAGTTTGGGATGGCCTCCCTCCTCGGCTCCTCTTCGATGGCCTCCTACAGTCTGATCGTCATTGTTTCCACCATGATGTCATTCCTCCCCCCCCCTCCTCGGCTTTCTCTGTCCCTCCTCATTTCAATGAGCATCTCTCCGAATGTGACTTGGGCAATAGCTTGGTCTATGAACTATTGCTGGATGGTTTGGACTGTAACTATAAATTCTATGTTGACCTCATTCTAGTATACTATCTCATCCAAAGTTGGTCCTTTCTCACGCCTATGAGGATCCATCATAGGTTCACTGTTGGAGGAACTGATCTCTAGATCGAACTCTTGGTCTACAATAGGAAATATGCCATGATTAGTCTAACAATAGACACCCGATGAGAAAAAGAGTTAAGAATTATGGTTGATCATGAACTTTATTAGGGATGGATATGAATTTGGGGTAAAGTCAAACTCCATCAAGAAAGGAGCAAATTTGGGACAAGAGTTATCCTGATTTATTTGAGAAGGAAACATGGAGTCTTGAGAGTGGATCGCAAGATCCGAACAGTGCTCTCTAGAATTGCCCTAAATTATTGAAGATGTTGGCATCCAGGAATCGATGTAGGTGTTCGTAAGGTTCGAACAAAACCATCCAGAATGCGACATCTTTAGAGAGAAAAGAAGTAGATGACGGAGTAGATAAAGGAGGTAAATAATTTGAAGAAGGTATGAAAAGAGAAGGCTCAAAAATGAGCAGGGGAAAAGAAGTGAGACAAATAGGTGTGAGTAAATGTGCAATGACGCAATGTCTTTGATCTTGGCCTGTTTTAAAACTAATTTATCAAACCACAAAACAAGTGTTGATTCACCAACTCAACACAAATGGTCATAGGAGTTTGGCAATTGTCTTTTAATTTTATTGGTGTATCAGGCAATCTTGTCAATCAGTCCTTAGCGGCTAATCCTATAGGTGAGTAAGTCTACTAAAAAATATCCCATACTTCTCACTTCCTTTGTAAATAGTAGCATGTACTTTTTGAAGGTCCTTATTATCGGATTTGGACACTACTCAGCATAAGAAGTAGTGGGGGAAACTGATAGGCGAAACCTATACTCCGGATGAAGTTTGCAAGCAGATAAGGACCTACTCGGACACGACACTGTGAGAAAGACACTCCCATGAGGGAATGTACTATGCTCGATACTTTAAATAAATTCTGCAAGCATATAATGCCCTACTCGTGCACATAAGAGAGAAGTGTCAATACTTCCTACATCTACGTGATAGATAAGGTAATACCCAAGTTAGGATTTGGGCTCTATTCCTTAAGGATCACACCTCACTCTATCTGGAAGGTACCTAAATATAATGAGGGTCAAGGTTTTCTCAGCTGTCCTTTTTTTATATTTTATGGGTTTTCACTTATCTTGAGTAATATTCATGCAAAAGGCCTATCAATTTAATCAATTCTTTGCTTGGCATATGTTTTAAAAATTAGAGGGAGAAGACGAAAAAGCAATGCAAGTAAGAAATCAAATGATGTGATGCTCAGTAAGAAGACTTGCAGTGCTTCTCAGCTCTCTCCATGTGGGATGCAAGGTGGAATTTGCAAACCTAATGTATATGAAATGCGATGAGGAAATAACCCTAGAATATGAGCTTCTATTATCATGAAGAACTTTGTTGGATTTTACTAAGTCTAAGCGATAGAGATTATATGTATAGAAATTATATTAGGGCTTTGGACCAATTTTATAGACAAAGCACTCCTAATGGTCTAAGGGCTCATTCCATAATATGTAAACAAAAAGAAGGTATAAAACATGGAAAACAAATAGAAACAAAGAGAAAATAGGGAGAAATAATGATAGAAAGCGAAGAAATCATGAAAAACCGATCATGTCCCCCGACTGAACAATCACATGGTGAAATAGACTTGTGAAGAGTTCAAGGTCTTGTAATATTGCAAATTAATAAATTAATCGCTCTCTCTCTCACACACACAAAATTAAACTAATTTTATGCTAAGAAGCTTATGCTTGTCTTCTTGTGTTCTTTGCTACTCTCTCCTATCGGTCTATGTGGCTCTCGGGTATGTCGAATCTCCAAGGAAATCCTCCCTCGATAAACGAGACCTCATGGCAAATTTAACCAAGGAGATGGTGAGAATATTCTCTAATAAAAATAGTAGAATAAATAGAGCAATATAGAATGAAATCAACAATGACAAAAATAGGGTAAGTGTATACTATATACTCTATGAACCGATGCTCCACGGCAACGGTGCCATTTGAAAGAGTGGTTAAGTGATGTGTCTAATATCCAGTCTTGGAGGGCATGCGGTGTATGATAAGCCTGATCTGGCAATCGTTTTATTGACTCCTCTCTTGGCTCTCAACAATCAACTCAAGTGTGTCTCAATAATTAACCCACAATTGTGATTAAGCAAATAAATGTAGGCGAGCTAAAATTTATTATACCCTACAAAAATGTGCATAGTATGCAAGCAGTAGGGGTCGAATCACAAAGGAGCACACGAGAAAGAGTAGAAATTTTTTTTGATAACTTAAATATTTCTTGTTTTATTTTTAATTTTTAATGTTTTTATGGGTTTTAATTTATATATATTTGTTTTCAATTTTGTAAGTTTTAAAATTTAATTCAGAAAATAAAATATAAGATTAATACATATAATGAATAATATGTAAAAAGGAATATAAAAGAGACGTTCTTTATTTTTCTAATTTAATATATACAAACAAAAAATCAAAAAGAAAATATACTTGGGTTTTATAATTTTTTCTTTGATTTCGATAATTTTTGGAAAATTTTCAAGAATTCTTATAGATTTTTAAGTACATAAATACATAAAATAAATAAAGTAGTATATCAAGGATCTTGAAATGGGCATTACAAATATATAATCAGATTGAGACTAAATTCAATTTCCCTGAATACTAGAAAATACAAAGAAACTTCGGAAACTTAAAACTTGTTTTTTGTGATTTTTCTATGAATTTTTATATTTTTTAAATGATTTTTGAGTTTTTCAATTTTTAGGAGTTTTGATTAATATACTGCATGCATACTTGGTCAAAAAGTAAATATATAAATAGATATACATTAATTTTTTGGAATTTTTCAAAATACTTTGTATTTTTTATGGATATTTAAATGCTAAAATGGGGGGAACGCAATATTTTTGTATTTTTACCAAAAATAATACAACTGATATTTAAAGTTTTTAGACCTAAAATAAATACACGAGCCCACAAGGGCCACGCAAAGTTTCCACCCCCTCATGTGCACAAGCACGTGAGGTGAGGTGGACTGGACCAAAGTGCAAATAGAATGAAGCTCAAGGTCCTTAACATAAATATTACAAAGATAATACAACTTCAAATGAAAGTTTATGGACTAAATATAAAATACAAAAAATTGAGGGGATGAAATGCAACATACACCTCAATTGGTGTGGGCAGACGGTGGATGATGCTCCACTAATCCACGCCGATGGTTGAGATGTGCGGATATCGGTTCGTTGATGGACAGGTTAGATTAGATCCCACAGGAAAATCTGATGATGCTTTATGTCCCAATCCATTAGTGGTTGCTCCACCTAGAGTGCGCTCTTGAGCCAACAGCTAGGAGATGCTCTAGAAGAACATGGAAGAAGGTTCCCCTTGTTCGGCTTCAATTGGGTCTTCCGACTAAGTTTGATGGTCCCCCGAGCAACTGAGAGGCTCAAAACGTTCCTGGGAAGGTTCCACAATTGTGGGATGCATCAAAAATGTCCTGGCCTCATTGGAGGAGGCCGGGAAGGTCGGAGTAGTTCTCGAGTACTTGGACCTGCAGACTGGGTTGATTCACCTCCCAGATGAGGTCTTTTGACGCTCAGGCCTGCAAAAATGCTTCAAAAATTGAGGGCAAAGCTCCTTAACCCACTGGTGAGCTAAATCGTGGTATGGAACGAAGTGGGGTGATGATATCTGTTGACTGGTAGAGGAAGGAGAATTGACTTCCAGATCTGAGCGAGACCTGAGGTAAAAGATGGCTTAGGTTGATAGAAGATGATAAGGCAAAGATGTTGAGGTGGTCAGGTTGGTGGTTAACGGTAGAACTCACGGTGAACAGAGGCTGGAGCCTAGAGATCCGGCGAACTACAATTTTTAGATTTTAGGATATAAAAGATGAATCCATACGAAATGAAATGCAAAGTTACACTATCGCTACTACAAGGAATGGAAAAATCTAAGAAGCAGCTCACCTGCCTAGTATTTCCGGGAGCATAGATCACACGACGGAGCTCCGATGAGGGGTTGAATTCGCTCTGATCTGACTCCTCGTAATGAATCGATGGGGACCACTCCCTATCACAGAGGACCACTCTAGACTTCAATCCAAGGGGTCAAAAGTCAGTCAATAGGGATTTAAAATTCCAAATGGGAGTAGGAGACAATATCTACAAGTTGCCCAAGAGAGCATCTTCGCCTAGGGTTTTTGATGGAATCGAGAGTTGACTGGCATCAACTCTACAACTCAATGAAAGATCAGAGTTAGGTGAAGGTTTCGAAGAAGAAACTGATGGCAGAAGAGGTGTGGATTAATCAGGAAAATGAGACAAAAAGGGGGGAAAACACATGATGGATCGGCCCAAGCATGGAGTGTGGAGTTGACCGAGATCAACTAGGGTCGCTCCCTGATTGCCCCACGTCAACCACAAAGAGACAAAATAGAATTAAAAATGGTAAAAATGAAAATAAAATATCAAATTATTTTATTATTATTTGCTATAAACATGAAAGTTGTTCCTTATTTTAATTACTATTTTTAGTTTATTTTTTTTTATTTTTCAAATTATTTATTTTATGTTACTTCTTACAAGTATAATTATTTGTATAATTACCTATATATTGATTTTTTGGTATTTTAGATTTTATTATTTTTATGTACATACTTTATATATTTGTAAAATATTTTAATATGTATTTATCTATTTTTATTTTATTTTTCTGAATTTTTTGTACACCTAAATAAATATGGATATGTATAATATAGGTATAGTATATATGTGTATTATATTACATTATATATAGTAATGTATTTTTAATGCTTTTATTTTATATTTGTTATTTAGATAAATTTCCAATAATATTTAGAAATATATAAAAATATAATAAAGCAAAAAAACATAAAGAATGAATAAAATGGATATAATATACATGTATACATTACAATAGGGGCCCAAAAGGTAAATTTTGTATCATAACTCCATCTTTAATGAAACCACCTTCAGTAAATGGATAATTAACTTAGAGTACAATAAAGGTGAGTTTGATTAATTTTGAATTCATAAGGAAAAGATATTTATCTACAAAGTTCTATTTGTGGCTTTTTCATCAGTGTGTCCCAATCACATTATACCCTATTTTTTGTGCAATTATTTTCATATTTTTTCTATACATTTTTGCGTGCATGTTTTATATTGGAAATATCTTTATTTGAGGTGTGTAAGAGTATGTATAGATTAATGTAAGTTTGAGCTATATACAATATACTTGGTCACCTAGGGTTTTTAGGCGATTGTGTAATTTTGTCTTGTATTTATTTGCTCACATCTCTCCTTACTTTATTCCTTGTCGATCAAGTCAATATTGAATTAGTCTCGAGGTTTAGGATCTATCAGTATTTACAATACTTCCTTTATTTTTCTTTTCTTTATTCATTTATTTTTTATGTAATTACATGTATTAAGCACTATTTACAAACAATGGTCAATATGTTAATTTGTTCAAGTTAGCTATATTTACATGTATTTAACTAGGGGTTTAAAGATAAAATAACAAAATAAATGGTAATGAATGGGTATTCATCCCCCTCCACCCCCCAATCGAGCCCCTTCCTTCCCCAATTGCATCTCCAGCGCCCCATCTCTGACGACCTCCCCCTCCCTCCAGTAGTCTCCTCGCCCTTCTCATTTCCACTGCCACCTCCTCCCCCTCCCATCTCTGTCTCCTACACCTTTTCCCCTATGAGCTACCTTCTCCCCCTTACCATCTCCGCCATCATTGCATCCTCCCCTCTTTGTCACCTCCTCCCCCTTCCCTCCTTCGGTCCCTCCTCCTCATCCTTCCATCTGCACAACCTCCTTCCCTTCCCATCTTCGGCTCCTCCTCCTCCTTCCAACCGTACTACCGCATCCCTCTTCCCATCTCCGCCCCTCCTCCTCCTCCCCTCAAGGTCATCTCCTCTACCTCCCCTCTGCCTCCTCTGTTTCCCCTCTACTCCCACCTCAGGTACCTCCTCCCTCTTCCCAAATCCGTCGCCTCCCCCCCCCCTCCTCCACTCATCTCCATCATCTCTTAGTGTACAACCGTATGATCTTGTTGCCTCCTTTGAGGATAGCCGTGACAGCCAAAGGATCTTATCCCTTTCCAAATCCTTACAATGAAGTTATAACTCAATTCATTTACCATTTTTATGTAATTCAATTCATGTTATGTAGCGATAGATTGTAGATGTATGATGTGATGATATATATATATACTAATAGATTGTAGATATATGATGTGATTGCAGATATATAATTGGAAAAATTACAACATAGTTGTATGTAGGTGTTTATATATAAAACAAAGGTCACATGACTTTTGAATATATAAAAAATTATAAGAAAAATATCAAAAATGGAGAAAAGTATAAAAAAGCCAAAGTATTTTATTTTATGATTTTTGAATATTTATAGATATATATATATATAAGTATAAAAGCTATCTCTATAAACATGTATATATACTTATATCATTATTATTAATTATTATAAAAAATAAAAAACCGAAATAAAAAGAAAATAAAAATTATACAATTAAAGATCTAAAAACTATAAAAATAGATATTCAAAAAATAAATAATAAAAAACGACAAAAATTCAGAAATACCTATAAACCTTAAAAGCATTTATTTTGTTTTTTAGCCAATTTTGTTGTCTATCCCCCATTCTTCCTGTGTTCGACCCAACATATACTTGACCACTATACACATTTATTTTTAGGGTATAATAATTTTTTATTCACACTTGCTTGCATTGAGTTCTTTATTCAGTTGTGGGTCAATTATTGATCGATCTCGACTTTATTGAGTGGTCGCCTCAGCGACATTTTATCTGTGCACTCTATGAGGGTATTATTTTAGACCCTCGCTAATGTCGTGCCTTCAAATGGCGTTGTTGACAAGGAGCAACATATGATAGAATTTTGGGTCATTGTTATTTCATTATTTTTATTCAATTATTTTATCTTTTACTTGATATAATTTTTTATTGTTCTCAAATTTATCTCTTCTATTTGTCTTACGAGGGACTTTGAGACAACATCGACTAGCTAGGTAGTTGAGGCACCTGAGTCGAGGAGACTTGGTCCTTCTACTTGTGGACCATGGGGAGAGAGAAAGAAAGAGAAGAATTTAGCATAGGCTTTTATTTTTGTTTGAGAGAGTCATTTATTTTTGCTATTTAATTTGTAATTATATATGTCTTTAGACTTGGACACTCGGGACCAATTTCCAAGTGTTTGTTCACTTGGGGGCTCACCGAATTTTCCCGAGTTTTGTCGCCTTTATTTTCTATGTTTCTTGCATTTTGTGCTTTCTGCCTTATTTTTCTTTATTTTGTGGAATGGGACCTTAACATTTTAGTCATTTTTTGATTGAATAAATTAAGGCCAAACAACTAATATCTTGCATGCACCTATAGTCTCTATGTTTGGACATACTTTGAGTTAATTGTTAGTTACTTAGACTTGAAACCACGTGTTGTGAGAGGTCTTTTTACAATGCTTGCAGGACCCACTCTGGTGGACACCGATGAGCTTCCAAGACAAGACACTAGTTTTCATTCTAAGAATTTAGCATTTGGTTTTTATGACATTAGCAATTACCTACTTAGGATGATTTATGCTTACATCTCGCACATATAAATTAGGTTTACAAATTCCTTATTTTGCATCCCGCATGGAGAGAGCTAGGAACGTTGTAAGTCTTCTATCTTTGCATGCATCATTTGATATTAGGGTAGATTTCCATCATCGTGTCCACTTGAATTGTTTTGATTCTATCTCCCTCCATTTTTGGATCATATAGGAATTAAAGAAAATACAAAAAAATCATTAATATTTTTTTTAAAAAAATAGTAAAAAAAGCAAAAATCCAAAAAACGTAAAAAAGGGGCTGCTAATCTAACTTTGACTTAATTAAAATCTATAACGAACATCATTGTTTGGGTTCACAAATCCCACATTATATTCAGGTACCTTATTGATAATGCAATGCACGAACCTTAAGGAATAGATCCAAAAACATGATCTATGCCTGCCTCAAAAATCACCTGGGATCGGTGAACTACCGATGCTCCTATCGTATGTGGATGAGTAGGGCCTTTTCGATGACAATGTTCCTGCCTTGTGTGGAACTGACATGGTCTGAAGTACTGAGCTTAGGCCACGCCCTCACAGGTGTGTCTGTCTCATCGTCTTACGTCCAAGTAGGACCTTGCATGCTCATGGGTGATTCCGTTGCGATCTTGGTCAGAAGTATTTCAGTTCGCTATTATCTGCTTCCTATCTCTTTTCTTTGGCTGAGTAGCCTCCTAGGACCAAGGTTGAGGACCTTAAAAAGTACATATCCCATGATACAAAGGAGGTGGAACAATTATGAGAAGACATTTCCTAGCAGTACACGCTCTCCTCTAGGGCTAGCCGCTCAAGGACTCGTGACAATATTTTGCCTGAATTTACAACTTTAAAATTGAAAAGATAAAAATATTTGAACCTTTACTGCTTCACATATGTTGAGTTGGTGAACCCAATTTGTATTGTGTTTGTTTGGATCTAGATTTGGATTCAAAGATCAGTCAACACCTTTGCACCGTTTTGTTGCATTTTCCCTTTTTCATACTTCCTCTTTTACCCTTGCTCATTGTGAGCCTTCTATTGTTTTACACTCCTTTTATTTCTCATTCATCATAGTATTGTTCATCCTTCATCGATCTTCCTCATTCACTTTGCAATGTCGACCCCTGGATTGTTTTGTCGGGACTCCATTGACCACTACATTGATTCCTTGGGTTTGACATATGCCCGAATAAGGGGTGATCTCCAAGAAGACATGATGGACCCTACAAACTTCTCCTCAGACTCCCATATATTCACTTGTTTTGGAAACTAAGAAGACTCTTATCTCGATCTCCGCCCTTCTACTACCTTTCTTTCGCCTATAAATCATGTATTCGAGATAGTCTCTTATCTTGAACTTGCTCCATCATTTCTGAGGATTGATCGGGTATTATTTGCCACTACAGATTCACAGCCTAATCTTGAGCTCATGCATTCACAGACAATACCAGAAATGGCTCCATCAAGAAGAGGAAAGGGACCAATGCTCCCAACTAGCAAGTATCAGGAGCAGGGCACGAGTCAGAATGAGGTCAATAGTCAGTTACTAGCCTCCATTCAGGCACTGCAACAGCAGTTGACTGATCAAGCACTTGCGCAGGTCGCCTTTGAAGAAATGCTGAATGATTTGAGGAGGAGATCGAAAGAGGGAATTACCTCGAGGAGGAGGTGATGATGATGATACAGATGATCGCTCTGTAGATGGACCCCATGGAGGGGGATATGAGGAAGGGAGAGGCTGACCCAAGCCAACACTCAAGAAAGCATACAATTCAGGGGCCGACTGCATCAATGAGTGAATCCAGATCCCACTGATCCATGAACATTTCGAGCTGAAGACGCAACTCCTTTTGCTTCTACCTAGCTTCCATGGAAATTCAAATAAGGAGCCCTATATCCATCTACAGCAGTTTGGCTGCACCTACAACACCACTCACTGCCCCAACATTCCATTGGGCATAGTCAAGATGATTGCCTTCCCATTTAGCCTTCAGGTCAAAGCATTGTACTGGATCAACCTTCTAGGGAAGGTGGCAATGACTTGGGAGGATTTGAAGTCTTATTTCCTTCATAAATATTATCCTCTCGACCATTTTAATCTCATGCGGTCTAAGATTGTTAGCATCTCTCAGAGACCCCGAGAATCCTTCTATGAAACCTAGTACAGGTTCAATCATCTGATTGAGAAGTTCCCCCACCATGACGTTCTAAGAACCAGCTTGTTCCAACACTTCTTTTGAGAATTGACAAAAGCAAGTCAATGTCTGGTTGACGCGGCCTACAGAGGATCTTACTTTAACAAGGACGAGGGCACAGTTTGGAAGATCTTTGTGGAGATGGCCGAATGAGAGGCAATGATATCCTCATCTCGTACCTTCCAAATCCAGATGCCACCATAGTAGGTTCTCAACAAGAATGTAAATATGGCGGAAACAAGAGAGGTCGATAGGTGTGAAAATTTTGACTTGACCATCAATGGAAACCACCTATCAAAGGTTTGTATCATTGAGAAGAGGTTGCAAGACCTAGAGAATCTCGTCGGGATCGAGAAAATAATGAAGGGCTTAAACAAGCTAGATATCATTATCATGTAGCTTGAGCTGTTAGTGAACACTATGAGCACTTGCAACGCAATGACCGTTGCACCTGAGCCTCCAACTGAGAAGGAGTAGACACATCCCCAGCTGCCTCAGTCAAGTCACAACCAACCTCTAGTACAACATGTATACTACGTGCAGGCCCCGAAGCAGCAACAACCACAGACTCAGATGGTCATCTACCAGCTGCCTGAGTACCAGCATCAATACCTCGAGTCTTGTTCTCCTCCTCCCCCTCTCATTCAAGAGGTGAGTGTCATTTGGAGAAATGATCAGCAGTTGACCCATCCTCAAGGACAATAGCATGGTCAGAACTAGGCCAACTGTCCATTTCACAAACAATAAGGAGGGTGGAACTACCAGCCTAACCCAGCCCAACAACAACCTCCGCAACATGGATAGAACTGCAGTCGGAGCAATTATCAATAGCAGTTTGGATACCATCATTAGCATTATCACCAGTCGTCTACTCAGTACCATCACTAGTACTCCTCGCAATACCAGCAATACCATGCTCTTCCTCCTCCTCACTATTCTCCAGGTTACCAATAACCGCCTCCCTCCCACCAACAGAATCAATGATCTCATCAGGCCGAACCTTCTGAGGTTGCTCCAGTTAACCCATCTATAGATTACTTGGCCCATACCATCAAGAACACAACTGAGATAAGCCAGAAGATAGACGACCTGACAGCCACTAAGATTATCACATCAGCCCAAGCCGAGACAAACTCGAACAACTTCTGTCATAAGCAGCAAGTAGCATGCAATGCCAAACTCAATTTGGGTAAAAATAATGTATTTTTATCTAATGTTGTACATCTCAGGAGTGGTAGGACACTCCAGCCATCTGTGATAGTGAAGGGGAAGAAACAAAGCGTCTAACGGTGAGTTGTCAGGCAAGCCAGCATCAGGGTCAATATCATTTTTTGGAGCAACACCACCTACACCAAAAATACAAAAAATGAAGAAAATGCAAAAAATACAAAAAGATAGTAGCATCCAAGGTGAACCCGTGCCCGTGAAGGAAGAGACAGTCGCAACAGCAACAACGAACCCAGACCCAACCAAAGGAGCGAAGACTACACCATTTTTTGATCCACCGCTTGTAGATGATTTTTATTCCTTTTGCCATCTACCACAATACAATGATATGGATAAACATTTACATCGTACAGTTCATTCTGATGCAAATATGGTGTTTCTTTTTGTAATCAAATCAAAAACGGTAAAAAAATAAAAAGTAAGTTGTCTGATCTCGAAATTGTCCGAATTTTGCAAAATTCGATGCTTGAAGTACAGTGGTTGAAAGCCACGGAGTACATGCCAAATGTGAAGAATGATTTAAAGTAGGCATGTACCACAATGAGAAAGAGCAAACATAATCGCATAGAGAAAAACATCCTCACCATGTCTACTGTGAATGCCATCACTAATCTCTCGCACAAATAGAAAGACAAGGGAGCACCTCTTGTGTGATGTCAAATTTTCAACAAGGAATTCGAGCGCACATTTCTCGACAGTGGATCCTTAATTAATCTAATGGCCTCTTTCATTCTCAAAGAATTTGGAATTAGACAACTCAAACCTACAAAGATGATTATGTAGTTCACATACATATCCGTCAAGTAACCAAGGAATATGCTACAGGACATCATCATCCAAGTCCAAGGGATGCAATTTCCAGTGGACTTCATTGTCTTGGATATTGACCCCTCAGCATCGCTGCTCCACACTCCCATCATCCTTGGTCGGCCTTTCTTGCGAACCGTCGAAGCAGTGGTGGACTATGGCAGTGGCAAAATTACATTCTGCTCCAGCAACAACAAAGTTCCGATTGAGACGGTCCAAGATCCAAAATTAGCAGATGTTTGATCTATTACAAGGGTGCTTCAATATAATGGCAAAGAGGACTGCGAATTTCTATCTGAATTGATATATACTAATTTGTTCTTGGATAACAGTGAAACCTAGGCATTCCTCTCCATAGAGGAGGGTTTGGAAAGCGTAATCTTTTTTTCCGATGCCTTTGAGATTGAGATCCTGGATGTTGTGAACTATGAGATTTCTGAAGAGCCACTCTCATCTGAGCAAGAGGAATTTGTTATTGATCTATGTGATGTTCTGAATTCTGAGTCTGAATTGTCAAAGGTTGATACTAAACAACCAAAAGAGCATATATCTGCAGTTGTCGCCGAAGTCACCCCTGAAGCAGCTCCCACGCCACCAGAGCTTAAACCTTTACCCTCCAATATGAAGTATACCTTTCTTGCAGAAGAACCGAACATGTATCCGGTCATCATTAATTCTCACCTAACAGAAGACCAAGAATCTCATATGACGGAGGTTATTGAATGAAATCGCAAGGAAATAGGATGGAAAATTTTGGATCTCCATAGAATAAATCCTTTACTATGTTCGCATCACATTTACCTTAAGGATGACAGCAAGCCTTCCCAAGAATTCCAAAGAAGATTGAATTCAAACCTCCGAGAAGTGGTTATGAAAGAAATTTAGAAATGGTGTGATGCAGGATTTATCTATCCCATCTCCGACTTTAAGTGGGTGAGTCAATTTCACGTCGTGCTGAAGAAATCTGGGACCACCATTGTTACTAACAACAAGGGAGAGGATATTCTTACCAGAATACCAAGATCTTGACAAGTCTATGTAGATTGACGACATCTCAAGCTTGACACCAAGAAGGACCATTTTTCACTACCCATCATCAACCAGATTCTCGAGAGACTTGCCGCGAAGGAATATTTTTGCTTCTTGGATGGGTATTCCGGATATAGTCAAGTTGCAATTGCTCCTTAGGACCAAGAGAAGACCACGTTCACTTGCACTTTTGGGACATATGCCTTTTAATGGATGTCGTTCAGGTTGCATAATGCCCCAACTACATTCCAGCGATGTATGCTAGCCATATTTGCAGACATAGTGGGCAGTTTCCTTGAGGTTTTCATGGATGATTTTTAAGTCTACAGGGATTCATCTGATCAATATCTTAATTATTTATACTGAGTTCTGAGGATGTGTTTGTGAAGTGAACCTCGTGCTCTCGTGGGACAGGAGTAACTTCATGGTGACTAAGGAAATCATGTTGGATCATGTTGTATCGAAACATGGCATGGAAGTTGACCCAGCCAAGGTGGTGGTGATTTCAAAGCTAGAGCCACCTACAAATATAAAACAAGTCCTATTATTCCTAGGGCATATCAGTTTTACCGATGATTCATCAAAGACTTCAACAAGATAGCCCGATCGTTGACTGAATTGCTTGGAAAGGAGAAAATTTTTGTTGTTGATCGTGTTACCCAAGCCTTCAATGAGCTAAAAAACCTAATCACGCATGCTCCTATCCTACAGCCGCTAGATTGATCTCTACCATTAGAGATCATGATGGACGTGTCCTACTATGCAATTGGTATTGTCTTAGGGAAAAGACGAGGGAATGTCCCTTCACAATTCATTATGCTAGCATAACACTTGATGAGACATATAGAAACTATAATGTGACAGAAAAAGAGCTGCTAGTTCTAGTGTTTGCATTGAAAAAGATCAGATCGCATCTTTTGGGATCCAAAGTAATTGTTTATACGGATCAATCCGTCATCTGGTACTTACAAAGCAATAAGGTTGCCAAACCTCATTTGATCATATGGATCATTATCCTCTAGTAATTCGACCTCAAAATCCGTGACAAACCTAGAGTCGAGAATGTGGTGGCGGATCACCTCTCTAGAACCATTGAGAAAGAAGATCCCGAGCAAGCCATCATTCCTATCACATAAACTTTTCCATATGAGTATATCCTTTCTATTACCTCACTACCCTTTTATGTCGACATCGTGAATTACTTTGTCTCCAAGAAGACTTCAGCATATTAGCCAAAGATCAAGAAAGACAAGTTCTTTGCGGACATTCACTTCTACAAATGGAAAGAACCACACTTATTCTATGAGGGAGTAGATTGCATCTGGAGGAGATGCATACCTCAAGAGAAAATAACAGGTGTCCTAGACCACTAACATAAGATTGAAGCTGGTACACCATTCTAGAAAGAGAACGACAAGAAAATGCTTCAATGTGGTCTATGGTGGCCAACCTTGTTCGAGGATGTAGATGATTACATCAAGAGTTGTAGTAACTATCAGAGAATGGGTGGAAGCATCATCTCTAGAGATACGATGCCTCTAAAATATATTCAGGTATCAAACTTCTTTGATGCTTGGGGCATCAACTTCATGGGCCCATTCCCTAATAATCAGTACTATGAGTATATCCTATTTTTTTGCTGATTATGTTAGCGAATGGGTGGAATCTATCCCTTCCCGAACCGTCGAAAACAAAATAGTGTGCAAGTTCCTTCTGAAAAGCATAATTTCATGGTTCGGAATTCCGAAAATCCTGATATTAGATGGGGGTGGGCATTTCATAAGTAGAGAGGTCAAGAAGCTGACCAAAGAATACGACATCCAGCATCGTGTAGCAACAGCGTACAACCCACACTCAAATGGCTTAGTTGAATGTTCAATCAAGGAGATCAAGATTATTCTGCAAAATCTTGTAAATCCAGATTGGAAGAATTGGTCCCAACTCTTGGATTAACTTTATTGTGCACATCTCACAATGTACAAGTCTCCACTTGGCATGTCTCCCTAATGCCTTGTTTATGGCAAGTTATGTCACCTATCTGTGGAATTAATTCACAAATCATTATGGGCATTGAACTTATGTAATTTGGATTCCGAGAAAGTAGGAAAACACAAAAAAGCATATCTAAACTAGTTGCTTGAATTCAGATACTACTCGTATGACAACAGCCTCGTGTACAAGGAGAAAGTAAATAAATGGCATGATAAACACATCTGAAGGAATACTTTTGGGCATGGACAAAAGGTGTGGTTATTTAACGTGCGGTTAAAAATCTTTCTTGGCAAACTAAAGAGCAAGTGGGCAGAGACTTATATCATCCACACTATGTGTGACAATGGAAATCTCTTTATATCAGAGCCGTCATATGACACACACGCCTTCATGGTAAATGTATAGATGCTGAAGCTAAACATAGAGCTATATACTTTCATGTCTATTGTTTATTCAATTCACTTGATATCTCAAGATGAGTTGCCAAAATCGATGGATCAGACACTTAAAGCATAAAATCACAAAAATATCTTGTGTTTTCTTCTTTTCATCTTCTTTTCTTTTTCTTCCAAAAAGGTATTCACCCCTTTCATCACTTCTATACTTAGGAAGTACTTTGTCCTAAGCATGGGGTGCGTACCCTGAGTTGTTCATTTCTTGAACCCTCACCTATCCTCTCAATTCATGATACTCTATTTATACATAGGGATATTGCACCCTGAATATAGGGGGGATAGAATGAGCCGATGATTTTGTATATTCCCACCCTTGACCCTACATGCCTTGTGTATAGTGCACTATACATAGGATTTATTTCATTCTAAGTAGAGGGGTGGCGATCAATTTCTCATTCATTCATTCTTTATTCGTTGTAGTACGAATCGTTCTATAATTAGTATGAGTTATGCCTTCTCTTTTTCTCTCTGATCTATGAGGACCTAGCTCAAGCTAAGTATAGGGGGGGTCGTATATATGATATATATACTTTAGCCATAACTCGTACTTTTGTATTTTCAATAAGTATGACTAAATATAATTAAGTTATTGTAAAGAACATACTCATCTAAAATTCCTTTTATATAGTAATTAATAAATCAGGTTCAAAATGTTTTACAAAATGTTTGAAATGGTTGAAAATCTATTCGAAAAATATTTTGAGAACTATTTGGAAAATATTTTGTAAAATGTTTTCAGCCTTTATAAAAATATTTTATTTGTAAAAACTCCTTTCTTTGTTTCAATAAAATGTTTTGAAAATCTATTTGCAACTTATTTTGAAAAATGGTTGCAAAATCACTTTAAAAATTCTATACATAATGTTTGAAAAATCTTTACTAAAAGATTTTCAAATTTTATAAATGTTTGTAAAAATTATGTGTCTAATTAGTTCAAAAAATAAGGTTTTCAAAATGTTTGCAAAAATCTTCTCAAATTATTTGAGAAGTATGAACATAATCAATAAAGATTACAAACCTTGTATATACGACCTATAAACTTCTAAATCCTCAATTCTTGTAAATATAAAGATGCACTCCCGTGTAAGTATCTGCATATAATTATTTACTGAATTCTTTTGTTTTTAAAAAAGCAAAAAAAAATTGCAAAATTTAAAATTCGAAATTTTTTTGCAAAAATCTTCTCAAAAACCTGCATAAAAATTCGCAAATCCCTTCAAAAATCAATAAAACATTCAAAAAGTAGAAAATTACATCACAAAAATATTTTCTGTATTATACATGGCATTTGCATTTTCAGATTGATGTTGATAATTGAAATAGTCTAAGTAAAATCTGAAGATTGGAGCTTGGTTGGACCTTAATCCACTTAATCACGTGATCCTTATAGGAACTGAAATTTAGATGCTTCAGGTCTACTAGACTTAATTATTTGAGACCATGAGATCAAGTTCAATATTGCCTTGACTGCCTAAGTAGGATACTTTAGAATACATGTTTGACTCTTGTTTGTAATAACCAAGACTGCACACCTGCACCTTGTACTTTGCTTACCTTAGTTGAAGTGGTAGAGGGATGGATTTGTTGGCAAGAGACACAAGCCAATGAAAATATCAAAAGTCATACATTTATGGCCATTGTACCCCAACTCGATCCAGTAGCCATGAGGTCTAATGACAGAAGTTGTGGGTTTCAATAATACTTCAAAAAGGGATAATCTACCCGCTCTAGAGGAAAAAGTCTGTATGTAAATGTTATTGTATATAGTATTTAAAGAATAAGAACAAATGGAAAAAAATTAAAAAATCCAAAAAGAATAGATAGATAAAAATCAAGAAAAATCAATTCCCGTCGGAGTATGTATATATTTGAATAGTCAATAAGCAAGCTTGAGCTTCAAAGTCTTATGTATGTGAGCCTGCAGGTGGATGACTTGGCAACACTAGTCAAGCATCCAAGGATAGGTAGCTACACTGGTTGCCGTCCATTCTTCTCTCCACCTCCTCTTCTTGAGCTGGTTGTACCTGAACTTAGAAGGAAATACTCTGCTTCTCGAGGAAAGAGTTGTTGGATTGGGGAATTAGGGTCACTATATTGGAGAAGATTAACTTTTACCGCTTCAGCTGAGACGAGCTACATATCATTGACACTTTACGAGATAGACTCATAGTCATAAGGGACTGCATATTTCATCGACTTGTTCTAACCTGGCTTTTGAGGAGGCTTGGGTAGAGTTTTAGGGTCTTGGATGGTGCTGTCTTTCAATTCCATTTCCCAATAAGGTTCCAACCAAATTTAATTTCCAAAGGTTCGACTGAGCTCCAAACTTTGATTTTATGAGGGCAAGTTTGAAAGTCAAAATGAATCCAAGTTCTTTCTTTTTCTTTTCTTTATTTTCATTTCTACAGTTATACGCATGTGTTTGTTAGGGACTACCAAAGGCAAGTGTAGGAGGGGTGATGAATCTCCATATTATCAGCTTTATTCTTTCATTTTACCATTAAAACCCTAGCTAAATGCATGTAAATGGCATTATTTTGCATAAATTAACACCTATTTTTTATTATATAAATATTGCATAAAATATTGAATTTAAAGCCAAAGTAAAAGAATAAAGAACAGAAAAAGAAATAAAATGTCGAAGGTATTTTATGACCCTAAACCTCGAGACCTAGGCACCATGATGACTGGGTCGACAAGGAATAAAGTAGGGGGATATAAGGGCCAAAAACACAATAAAAACCCTACCAATAATCCATTTTTGAGATCTATTTTATTATTAATTATTTACACATCAAATCAATAAACTTTTTACATGAAAGTTGTAGATAAAAATATATAGAAAAATACAAAATTTATTTCACACTAAAATAATACAAACTGTACATTCTACACTCAAAATAAAAAGTCAAAACCTAAATTTCCTAGAACCATATCTTCTCCATATGTACTCAAAATGCATCAAAATCACTTTAATTGTATATAACTTTTTATCAGTTGTTTAATGAAGGTGGTTTAACTTAGTTTGGAGTTAAGATGCAAAAGTTAGATTTTGGACCCCTATTGTACGTTGTACTTAATTAAAATATTCATTTTATTTATTCTTTAAATTTTTCATTATTTTATGTTTTATAATTTTGTAAAAATTACTTATAGTATCTATACATAATAAAAATAAAATAAAATCATTAAAAAATACAATGAAATTAAGTAGTATACAAAAATACATAGATGAAAAAACTATACATATACCTATATAATTTATACCCATATTTAATTAAGTATACAAATAAAATATATTTATGTGTATTTAATAAATATAAAAATTATGTATACAAAATAATTAAATCTAAAATAAAAAATAAAAATAAAATATTCAAAGCATTGGTAAATATACCTATATTTATACTTGTAAAAATTAACTTATAATAAATCAACTCATAAAAATAAATAAAAACCATAATAAAATACTACAAGAATTAATAGTCATTTTTTATGTTTTAACCAAAAATTAAATAAATCAATAACTATTTTATTTTGAATTACTTTTAATTTTAATTTATGCCTTGTCTTTTTACGGGTGATGCGGCCTAATCAGAGCATGTCTCCCATTGACTTCGGCTCAACTCTTCTAGCCCCAGTCACAGGCTTGTCTGAATGTAGGCTCCCTCGTTTCTCCAATTTTTGGGGCTCAATCCTCATACCCATTTGGACTGATTTCTTCTTGACTTTTACTCCTCGATTGTTGCTCTTTCAAGCCATGATCTCTCATCGATCTGAGGATCCATCTATAGAGTTGTCGCCTCAATCCAAGGTCATCAGGTATAAGACATTGCATCCGTCTTTCTATCATTTTTTATCCTCTTCTATACCGAGAAACCATAACCCTAGCAGTGTGTCAGCCTCTTGGTGATAGCAGGAGATTTGCCAAGGGCTTAACAAGGAGAATCGGGTGTGATCTGAGTAGATCCGCCACTGCACCGGAGTTGGTCCTCCGCGAGGTCCAGCTCGCATTCCCTAGGTTCGGTGAGCCCCTATCTCTATCATTTTAAACTTCTTAGTTTATAAGTAGCGTAGGTTAGTCTTTAATCTCTTTAGTTCCTTTTTGTAGAATCATAGAAAAATAAAATTGTTCGCTAGAGCTCCACGCTTCGGCCTTTGTTCTTCGCCATAACTCAATGTTCCGACCATGCATCGATACTTCATTGTTGCACACCTCATGCACACCCAATCAACCGGATCCTTGGTGGATCTAGAGATCTGCATCTCCACTCCTCCGCCTCACTAGAGACATCTACCACGCCTCACTTTCACTCATCCTAACCTCATACAACCCCAAATCCTTCGTTGTTGTGCACTTAAACTTCTAGCAAGACTTGGAGGGCCAAAGGACCCCTAGTGGGTCAATTTTGAAAGAATAGGAGGCACCCAGAGCCTCCGTGCTTCCATGTCCACGTTAAACCTTGTTAGAGATCCAGGGGCCCATCTAAGACCGACATCCGATGCAGAGGAGCAGCCGCTCCATTTTGCACTAGATCCGAGCCTTCCAACTACCGGAGGAGGAAGGAGGAGCCAATCAAAGCTCGACAACCCCAAGTTCTTGATATCTTCTTCCACCCCTCTTCTCTACCATCCGATCAAGTGTCTGCAACCAGGTGTACAACAACCATTTGATGTACGAGCCCTCCACCGCCAGATCTAAGATAAGGGTCTAATCTTGAGTGTCCAATGGGGAATTGTCATCGGCCATTACGAAGGCAATACATGGATAAGTGAGCAGATATGGCTCTCGACCCACGTACGTGGGGGTATTTTGAATATTTCTCCCCCTACATTTTGTATTTTCTGTTCAGACCTTAAATTGTTAACTTTAGTGTAAATTATTTTAATTATTTTGTATTTCAGCCCATGTACTCCCCATATTTACATTTAGGTCCAATTAATGCATTCGGGGACTGGGTATTTTGCATCTAAGGCCCTAGGTTTTTTGTATTTCATTTTAGTCCTTATTTTGAATTAATAGTGTAATATTTTCTATCAAAACTTCATCTTCCCCACCCCCTAACTTTGCATTAATTGTAGATACACCCCGCGGGTATTGTTTATTAGATATATTTTGGAAAAATTGCATTTGTGTCCTTATTTATTTCGGAGGTATTCGAGATCGGTTCTTAAACTTTAAATATTTTCATAAATACCCCAACTACATTGTATTTTCTTTTTATGTATTTATTTTATTAAAAATAGCCCCAAGACTCTAAAATTTTTTAGAAAATTACCATAAATACCCTATACATAGGGAAAAGGGAGTATGCACCAGCGAGTGCAGCTAACTAGCTACACCCGACCATTTTTCTTATTGGTTTTTTTTTAAAATAACTTATGGAGATTTACTTAGTTTTATGACAAGAATATGTGTTTCAAATTTCATGCAAAACAAACACTCCTAGAATGGCCATCTAGATATGGTCAATTTCAATAATTCTGAAACCGTTAAAATGTCATAGCCTTGATGGAGATGATAGAAATGTCGAATTTAGTTGAAATTAGCATGATATCATAGTGATATATGGTGATTTAAATCCCCCTGGGTTTCATTTCAAAAACAAAAAAAACCAATGAAAAAAATGGTCGGGTACAGCTAGTTAGCTACACCGGACGGTAGCTTCCCCAATCCATTATATATATATCTAGCATATATATTTTTTTTTAAGTATATTAGATTTACTTTATATTTATTAATAAAAATCCCTTGACCAACTTAGAAAAATACAAAAAATAATAACATTTTGAAAAAATCCAAAAAAAATAAAATTTATTTATTGTCTAATTTACGATAGACAAAAATTCCCTAAAAATAGAAAAAGAAGAACAGTAAAAATTAAAAAGTTCCAAAATCCTTAGAAAATTTATAAAAAAATTTGACAAATTCCAAAAATATTTGTTTCTTTTTTTGAATTTTATTTCTATATTTATTACTCATTAAAAATAGTTTCAGAAAATGTTGACTTGATTTTATATTTTTAATTTCCAAAACAATCCGACGTATTTATTTTACTCATTGTTTTTCCTATTTAATTCAATCAAAAACAAAAGAATTAGTAAAAATATAAAAAGTGACAAACATAGAGAAAAATATGAAAAATCCAAAAACATTTTATTTTGTGATTTTGAGTACTTATAACAATATTTATAAATATAAAAGATATGTATACACTATATATACTTATATCATTATTATTAATTATAAAAATTAAAAATTTAAAAATAAAAAAGGAAATAAAAATTATAAAATGAAAGAACTAAAAAATTTATAATAACAAAAATTAAAATAATTAAATAATTTAAAACCCACAAAAATTCAAAGATACCCTCAAAAGCCTAAAATCATTTATTGTCTTTTTATCCAATCTTATTGTCCATTCATCGTTCTCTCTTTGTTCAATCCCTACTTGTACTTTACCAATATACACATGTATTTGTATGGTATAGTAAATTTTTATCCACACTTGCTTGCATTGATTGTTCTATTCATTTATGGGTTAATTATTGATCGATCTCGACTTTAGTGAGGGGTCACCTTAGTGACATTGTATCTTTACACTCTATGAGGATATTATTTTATACCCTCACCAAAGTCGTCTCATCATCAGATTTTGAGAGGAAAATCAGAGGTCATGCCGAATGCCATAAATTAAGCAAGGTAAAGATGGGAGAAGGAATCAGGGTTGTTGTGACTCTAGGTGGGCATGAATTGGGGGAATGCACTGGTCCCTTCTCGAATAGATTGGGACTCACTATTAGGATGCATATTCCCATGAGGACGGCCTTTAGGAAATCCTAGATGTCACTTAAGGCTTCCATCATCTCTGACATGAAGGAATGCAAATAACTACAAAGATGAGTGAAATTACAATTTGTTTAAGTAATCATATTTTTCTTATGATGACCAGAATGTATTTGAATGGGGAGAGGACCCTGCGATAGACAAGGGGATTTTGCGGAGAGCTGTCGAAATCCATCGTGATGTACGAGCCAAGGGGAAGAAGGTTAGACATTAATCCTTTATAAATGACATGATTAGATACTCATTATATTGTCATTTGTTCATAAACCTATTGAAGCATTTCGAATGATTCCCAACTGCTGCTAAAGCGAGATCCAATCATCCTGAAGACTGGCATCCTACTAAATTGGAAGTGGCATGTACATATTGGGATAGTGACAAGTTCAAGGTAAAGAGAGTTCGAAAATATCATTAGCTTAGTTACATAATAAATTTATTTAAATATCACATGTGAATGCAGAATATATCCGAGAATAACAAGACCAACATGATGAAAGCTCATGTCATACCCACACATTAGGTAGGATAAATTTGGATCAATTGAAACACAAGCATGTAAGTTCCCATATTGTAAAATATATATCTTCTGCTATATGCTATACTGTATTTTTTAGATTGAGACTGGATAGTGTGTCGATCGGGTGAGACTATTCGAGATTACCCAACAGACGACTGATAAAGAGGGTAGACCTTCATTCATGAGAGATACCCAAAGGCACATATAAGTTAAATAAATAACTTTATTTTTATGCAATGAAGCTTGTGTTGTACCTAATAATATCTCAAAATGTAGGGTCGCATGATCGACATTCTCTAGACCCAATTAGTTCCAACTTAGGAACTTTATAGTGGAATGAGGAGGCATTTTGATGTGTGTATACACCTGCTACGCAGCACTCTGGCCGGATTCTTCTTGGTGGTGCATCTTCCACCAAGAAAAGTTTCTATTGGACAAGCAACAATGGTCCATCCTCTGTAGAGTTTCAGCAATTGAAAGATAAGGTCAAAACCTAACCTGAGAGATAGAGAAGTCGCATGAGAGGGAGGATCGATTGAAAGATACAGTCCTCCAGAACACGCAGATGATGGATCGACTTCATAGGTTGATCGAAGACTTGTCTAGGCACGGTCATGTTCCTCTATGTTGTGATGATGATTGAACAAATCTACGGGTATTTGATGCTCTTCATAATGTAATTTTTTGATGTTTGTTATGTAACATATCAAGCTAATATGTAATATATCTATGCTGTCAAGTTTTTTCGTAAGTTTGAAAATGTGATGTATTTGAATTCGTTCAACTATGGGTCTATGATATACATTGAATACATGATGTGTTTAAAATTTAGGATGTGTTTGAATCCACTATGTTTGAATGTAGGAGGTCTTTGAATATACGATATGCATTGAGAACGTGCATGTGAGAACATGAAGGTATTTGAATCTTTAATATGCACTATCTACGAGTGTACTGCATTTGAATGTAGGAGGTATTTGGATCTACTATGTTTGAATATATCTACGAATCTCAAATCCAATATCTATCGTACATCTGAGAACAACAATAATTGCATATGTAATTTTTCTTAGTAGTTATTATAAGTGGGCATGCAACGACCGATAATAATATAGTATCAGTAGTTATTATTGGTAGTCATGTAACCACTGATAATAATATAGTATCACACTCCTTATCAACAGTTGGTTTAGCTGCTGATTTATTTTTCTCGGTGGAGGTTCATGCACTTGGAAGATACTCATTCTCAGTGGTTATCATTTGCAATGGTTAATACTTGTGACGGTTAGGGCTTGACCGCTACAAATTCTTTTTATAGTGCATGCTTTTTCGATGCCACATTAGTAATGGACCCAATTCTTTACCAATGGTAATCGACAGTCGAGTAAAGTTCTTGTTCTAGCAGTGCATGCGAAGAGGCATGGTTGTGGCGTAGCCGAGAAGACTGGAGGAAGGGGATGAGGTCTCGGTCGTTCAATTGGCCAAGATCGTAAGACCACGAGGGTGACATGTGGTAAGAGAAAAAATAAAAGAAAATAAAATAAATAAATAAATAAAATAGATAAAAGAAAGCAATAATCGTTGGATGAAGAGGACTTCATCTAACTACCCAAAGGGATAGCAGCTGAGGATTTTAAGTGGAAGAAGTGTGGCGGCTCCAAGAGCTACCATACATGTTGCCTCCACAAAATTCAGAAAAATAAATAAAATCAAAATCAAAATAAAATATTAAATAAGTCAAATAGAAAAATCTTCATTAAAGTTGTTTGTCTCAATGATATCAACAACTTTCATGGACCTAGACAAAAAGACGCCATTTGTACAAATTCATTTTTGATGGTATTTTATCTATATAAAATATCATATATTATCTTTTGCAAAAAATTTATGATTTTTAATTAGCTAGACACATTACCTATTTTTTGAGATTTTTAATAATAAAGAAATAAAATAAATGTGATTTGTGTACAAATTTTATATACAAAATAAAAACCATTCTTTTTCTTTGATTTTTAGATTGTTTTAGTATTTAGATTTTTGCACACTTTATTAAAACACAGATCAAAGAAAATAAGTGAAGAAGAAGAAAATTAAAAAAAGTTAATTAAATACATAAAATGACGACTTAAATTTATTAAATGTATCTAATATACAATGCGGACCCCAAATCAATTTTTGGCTTTGGTCTTGATTTGTAGATAACTGAATGTAAATTAATTTAAAAGTGAGTATGGGTTAATAGGAAACTGTATGTTAGATATATCTGCATTTACATATTTTTATCTTAGAACTAGTGTTTGGATTTATTTCACAAATGTAATGTTAGTATTTTCATTTATTTTATCTTTGTTAATGTTAAATATATCTACACTATGGAGCTATTTTTATTGATTTGGAGTTAGTATGAATTAATTAAAAATATACAAAGTTAGGTCAATATACAAGTGCCTTTATACACAAATAAGATAGGGCTTTTATTAAGAATTTAATATACGATAATTAGACCTAATTATATACAACATAAACAATATTTGTTGATGTATTTTAATGGGATTATTGATTTATTTATCTTGAAAAATGAGGTAACATCAATGAATAAGGTAGATAAATCATGGATTCATCAATACAACATTTCCTGCATTCTAAACAAATAAAGTCCTGTCAAGAACAACAAATGCATTTTCATGGAGGAATGATGATCATAGCAGCCTAATAAGGTTGCTCAGAATCATGAAATCGATGATGTAATAAAAGGTAATACAGCCATGAAGTGTAAGAAGCCCACAAGAGTCATATGAGTTGAAACTCTTCAGCAGTAGGTGTTAGGTGCCAACAACAACTGGAAACAAGAGCAAAATCACAACAACCGATCACATTCAGCTTTGAAATTAAGTGTTGAACTCGGTAGACAAACTTAATTGTATAGCGGTTAAGTACGAGAGTGTCAAACTCAGGGCGGTAAACTGTTGATAACTAGGATAAACTATAGATAGAATAAGGAAAAGAGGTTTCCTAATTTTTATTTTATTTTTTCGGAATTTTCAATATTTTTATTTGATTTTAAATAAATTTTATATTATTTTTATGAGTTATAAGGTATTTTTATTTTAGAAAATATTTTAAACTTTTTATTTGATTTTTAATTTGTTTTTTTTATGTTTCTATTTTATTTCCTATTTTTATAGATTTTAGAGGGTTTTTAATATTTTTTATGGGGTTTAGTTTATTTTTAAGGTAAAAGACTATATTTTTATTGAAAACTGTGATGTTTTTCTGATTTTTAAGATTGAAAACAGGACCAAAATATTTTATTTTATTTTTATTAGAATGTAGGTGAAATTATCTATAAAATGATATATTTTGCTTTTTAGACGATTTTTATTTATTTAGTTATGATTTTTTCAAGTTTTTAATTTATTTTATATTTACTATTAATTTTTAATTTGATTTTTGTTTTGTTTTTAGTTTATTGAGTAAAATACAGTAAAATATACTATAGATAGTTCTTATAGGATTTTTTAGAGGAATTTTTATATTTTTTATGATTTTCAAAATTTGTTATATTTTTATATTTTTGAAAGATTTATTAATGAAGGAAATTTCTTTTATATTTTTTTTCAAAATATGGAATATAGTGTACACTATACAATTTATCTATTTATATTTTTTCTTGATTTTTCTTTATGATTTGTATTTTATTTTATTGTGTATGTAACATGTATAAGGTGTTATTTACAGTTCGGGGGTAGATATGTAATAATTTAAAAAGTGAGGGGCACGCGCGTAATTATCAAAAAAAGAAGGACGTCCACGCAATTAACCCAAGTCTGTGCGTGCCGTCCACGTGAAGACTCCACGTGTTGGACTTGTTCGAAATATCAAAAAGTTTCGAAGGATAACTTGGAAATTACCCAAAATGTTTGGCTCAGCACGTGATGAGCATGTGTTGCGTTGCTTAAGATTCATCGACGGGCGGTGGGGGTGATCCGCTAGCGATGTGTGGCAGACTGTATGCCGCCCGATTACATTTAATCATGTGGTTTAAACCGTTCTATTGGAGCTTCACGGACGGCTACTGTAGCGGAGGAATATCGTATCTTCATTGATCGCATCTCTTGGCGACTGTGATTGTGTTCTCCGATGCTTCGATACCTCAAGGTGGTTCTTGCCTCGCGGTTGATCCTTTGACCGGCAGATGTCCAGCTTGGTCGAAGACATTTTGATGAAGTGCAGGTGGGATCACTTGCTTCTCGGATCTTCGATGACATTCGAGTCAAGGACGACACTAATCCAGAGGGTGCTCGTATCTCAACTTGCAGGTGCTTGCTTGACTCGCTTCTTGAACCCACGATGAAGTACAGTATCTTGAGGCAAGGCGTGCATTCCAACTCCAGATTATCTGGAAAACAAAGCACAAAGGCTGCCTGGGGAATGGAGCTCGGAGAAACTCCACGGGTTCTAACCTCGACCAACGGTAACTGGGAGTCTCTTCACGGCAGAGCTTATGCTGCGACATCGGCGGAGATCACACCGCTCCTTCGCTCTTGACCTTGCTCTACGGTGGAAGGATGACGTTGTCACTCTACTCTCGCTCGCAACCATAGCTCACTGATCAGAGGAGAAGAAAAATGGCAGATAGGGGAGCTTGAGGGGGTTGACGAAGTATTTATTGAAGAGGATGATCGGATCACCGGTGGTGGTGACGAGAGCACGAGTTGATTGACGAACGACCGACCGTTGGATGGTTGGGACGGTTGATGGAGAGGAGAAGGTAGTGGGTGGAGGAAGAAGAAGGAGGAGGAAGAAGAGGCGTTGGGGAAGAAGAAGAGAAAAAGGAAGAGAGAAAAAAGAATTAGAGAGCTAATAAGAGGGTGCCACATAGGGGAGAAAGGGAAGAGGAAGAAAAAGACAAAGCAGAAAAAGTCAAGAGAGGAAGATGTAATATACATATTTAAAAAAATTATAAATTAATTTACATAGGTAAAAACGTAAAATATCAAATATAAATAATTTAATAAATTAATTATGAAAATTTTAAATTAATAATTAATAAATTAGGTAATTTTTATATAATTTGACTTATTAAAAAATATGTTAAATAATATAAATTAAGGTACAATATGCATGGTATATCAATACAAACTCGAAAACTGTATTTTTCACATTAGCTCCGATTTTAGCAAAACTAGTGTCATTTTGTAGATAATTGAATAATAAAGTTTTTGAAACCGAGTTTGCTTAATTCAGAATTCATACGACCGAGTTATGAGGTCCGAAAAACTTAGGTAGCGTATTCAGGCCTCTGGATTTTATTGGTATTTTAACTTAAATTTATTTTATATTTTTATATACATTTTTATAAGATTTTATGAAGGGAAATTAGGTTAATCAGGTTTACGGTTATTTAATTAAAAATCCAGGAAGATTCTACATATATTACATATATACAACGGGTCCAAAATGCCAAAACTCACCTGTTTTATTCGAATATTTTTTTGATATTTTTAATAAATATTACTAAGTATCAAACGGATTATAAAATTAAGTTTGGTCCATTTTGAGTTTTTTATAAATATTTATGGACCTCGGAAGTCGGCTTTTACGGCTTTTTCGGTTCATCACAGTTTATTTTTTTGTCGAAATATTTTTCTGATATTTTTACAACATAATATTTTTTATGAACAACTTTTACAAAAGGAGTGGTTTAATTTGGAGTTGTTTAAATGATAAATAAAATAAATGAAGTAATTACAATATGAAAAATAGGTAATTTATATTTTTTGTCTTTGTTTTCTTGATATTTTTATAAGATCTTTATCCGCTACTTTATTATTTAGTCGACCCGGTCAATATTGACATGGTCTCGTTGTTAGGATTAGTATGCATATTACATATACATCCTTCTTTTGTTTTTATTTTTCTTTTTCTCTTTATTCTTTTATTTTTGATATAAAATAAGTTTTAATTATATAATATTATTAATTGTGGTTAGAGTGATAATTAGTTGGAATTAGTGGATATTTACATGTATTTTATCAAGGATTTTTGCCAAAATGAAAGAATAAAGGCGGTGAATCATGCATTCATCATTCCCCTATACTTTACCTTTGCTAATCCCTTAGAAAACACTTATTCTATAAATAAATGCAACCAAAAAGAAAATGAAAAAGGAAAATAAAACAACGTAGAACATAATTGTTTCTTTAAACTGAATTTCACTTCACCCACAATCTGGAGCCTAGATTCAGACCTTTGGATTAATACTATGTCGGGACTCTATTAGAATTAGGATTTAAGCCTCGACAGCCATCAAGTTCCACAAATCCTTATCCAGGCTCACCTTAACAGCCAGCTCAGATTCACCTATTCATCAAGCAACCTTTTCAGCCTTGAAAACAATTTATATTGTGTGTGAAAGGTGTTGGATCTTCCCGCTCTAGAGAAGCGAAGAAACCGCCCATCCAGTTATACACTCCCATTGGGCCCTTGTCCAGCAACTCAATCCTCGAGGAGGTAGGTATTTCCTTTTGAGGTTTGGTCATGCAATGTCCACAATCGAATGTAGAAAAAAGATAGAAGAATTGAGAAAAGAACTAGTGTGATCGGTGTAATCACATCTCCTGTGAAGCTTGGCCAGTTTAGCCAAGTCTCCACGAAGACATGCACGCTTTTCTGAAGATCGGACCATTGTGGTCATTTTGGAATTTGATGTATTCGGCTTCTTTTTGGTAGAGATAATTGTTGCACTGCATCAGTCTTTTGTGCCCCGACGGATATAGCATCTTTTCATTCTGCCCATTTTTGGGGTCTTTGAAAAAATTGTGCCAGCAGATCCTTCCCTCATCCGAAGCTTTATTTCAACCCAATCTCTCCCGTCTTTAGACATCATCATCGCCAGACAAGGATGGAAATGCACCATCAAAATGGATTGCCCATCGCATCCCCAAGCAGGTCGAGCTAAATGCAGAGTGCATGAGTTCAAAATTGCTTCAAATGGAGAAGATTTAAACGGATGACACCAGGTGTCCTACTTAGGCACTTTCAAGTTGAATTCCGAACACGGTCTCATGGAACCCAAAGAATTTAGTCTAAAAGACCTGAAGAGTTTCAATTCAAGTTCCTAATAAAGTCCCTTTAAAATTAAGTGGACTAAAGCTTAAACCAAGCTCCATCTCTCGGACTTAGATCCATTCGGTTCAAGAATCAGACTTGTTTTGAAAAATGCAAATGAATGCAACAATTTTTTTATGAGGTATATTTTTCGACTTAAGTGTTTTAAGTGAATTTTAACGAATTTTGCATTTTTTTATTGGATTTTAAATTTTTTCAATTTTTAGGGGGTCTTTTTGAAAAAGTTAGTGGATTAATTCGATTTACACAAATTTTACATAATGTGTTGTATATTTCGCAAAGGATTTTAGACAACTTTTATATACAAGATTATACGGCTTTTATACAAGATTTTACAAGGATTTTATTTTTCAAATTTTTAAGGATTTTATCAGAGAATTTTACAACATTTTTATATACAAATTTTATGCCAGTTTTTAATAAGATATTTTTACGGTTTTTCTTGTGGTTTTTTAGAAACCCAAAATATACACACATGCTTTTAGAGAGCCATATTATTAAAAGTACAATAAAATTCAAATTATGGCTTTTAAAGTATATATAGCATATACATACGACACCCCCTTATACTTAGCATGAACTATGTCCTCATAGTGACCAAATAAGAGGCAAAGGAAGACATAACTTAGGCTAAGTATAGATCGGTGAAAAGAATCCTATATTACAATGACTAAAAAGATTAACGAATGAAATAATAGAAGTCGGTCATCTCCTCTATGCTTAGGATCAATTTGTCCTAAGGAAAGCAGACTCAAAATCGAAGATGATCGAGGTCAAGAGAATGTACACAATCAACGTCTCAGCTTGTCCCCCCTATACTTAGGGTAAAATATACCTAAGTATAGAGACGGAAATCAAAGGGATGAGGGACAAGCGAGGGAGCAGAAGATACAAAAATCGAAAACGATCAAAAGGGGAAATGAGCGAGATCACTCCCCCTATACTTAGGGTAAAGCACACCCTAAGTATAGGCAACAACAGAGGTGATCGAACAGAACGGATGAACAACACGGTATCTACATCCCCCTATACTTAGGATAAAGCACATCCTAAGTATAGCAAAATTCTAGATGAACCTAAGGGTGTAAGACAAACGGAAAGATGAAATAATAAAATCGAAAATATATACAGAAGATATTTGAAAATCATGTATGAGATGCAGAGTGTAAGAATGAAAAGAACATCTCATACAAAATAGATTGGGGCAACCTCAACAGTATGCGGTTCATGATCGAGAAAAGGTTTCAACTGTTGACTCGAAAGGTAGAATCAGATGATAACTCAAATATATCGATGCTACCTTTGTCGTACACCTTTCGCGCTAGATACGGGCCTTTCCATTTGCTCTGGAGTTTTCGTGGAAATAGCTTTAGTCTCGCATCGAATAGCCATACTTTCTGATTCGGCTTAAACTGTTTGTGGTTGATGTGAGAATCATGCCACTCTTTCATCCGCTCTTTATAGTGCATGCTACTCGTGAAGGCTTCGTCACGTAACTCTTCCAGGGCTTCCAATTCAGTCTGCCTCTGATCTCCCAAATCATTTAGGCCAAAGAATACTTCTTTCACTTCCCACAAGGATTTGTGCTTGATTTCGACATGTAAGTGGCATGGCTTGCCATAAACGAGTCGAAAGGGAGATGTACCTAATGGAGTTTTAAAGGATGTTCCATAGGCCCAAAGAACTGAGTCCAAAAGCTACCTTCTGCAAGATCATATTGATCTCCCTATTCGAGACCTTGGCTAGTCCATTCGTCTGAGGGTGATACGGATTAGCAACCTGATAATCTATACCAAACTCGTTAGAAAGTGCTCTTACCTTGTCATTGATGAAGTGGCTACCCCGTCTGATATCAGAACACGGGGGACCCCGAACCACGTAATGATATGCTTTCTCAGAAACTTACAAACCGTGTTCGCATTAGTGGCTCGGACAGGAATAGCCTCTACCCAACGACTCACATAATATACCGTTAGAATGATATACTCGAACTCTTGACTTTTAGGAAATGGGCCCATAAAGTCGATACCCCATGCATCAAACATTTCACGAAGTAATTGGTTACATCGACATCATATCTCTATGTCCACAAGTGCCCATCTTTACGAATATATGAGCATCCGTAATGACAGTAGGCCACCAAAGGTCTGATTAGAGCACATTTTGTGATGTCCTCTTCCCAGAATGGTGTCCTCCAGCTTCTAATCGATGACAATACATGAGGACACTCTGGTATTCCTCCTGAGGAATACACCGATGCCAGACGGAATCTGGTCTTTCATGATAAAGGATCGGATCCTCCCAATGGTAAGACTTGACATTCACGAGGAAAGTCTCAAGCCTCTGTCTGGACCAACCTTGTGGAACTTTCTTAGCAACAAGAAAGTTCACAATGTAGGCATATCATGGCAGCGAGGTGACAACAAGAATCGCCTCATCAGGGAATTTCTCGATTATTGGTGTTTCAAACTCAGCAGTCTCAAGTATTTCTAATCGGGAGAGGTGATCCACCACCACATTCTTGACTCGAGGCTTATCCTTGATAACAATATCGAATCCCTGGAGTAGAAGGATCCATCTGTTCAGACGTGGCTTCGAATCCTTCTTGTCCATTAGATATCAGATGGCGGTATGATAAGTGAAAATCGTAACTTTTGATCCTGAGATATGGGACCTGAATTTATCTAAGGCAAATACTACGTCTAGCAACTTTTTCTCTGTAACCGTGTAATTCCACTATGAGGAATCCAAAGTTTTGCTAGTGTAGTGTATGGCGCATGGAAGGCCATCCCTCCTCTGTCCCAACACTGCCCCAACGTCATAATCGGAGACGTCCGTCATGATCTCAAATGGGAGAGACCAATCAGGTGGCTGAAGGACATGAGCCTCTACAACCATGTTCTTGAGAGTATCGAATGCTGAAAGACACTTCTCATCAACAATAAATTCTGTGTCTTTTGTGAGAAGATCAGACAACAGTCGGGCAATTTTACTAAAGTCTCGTATGAAACGTCGGTAGAAACTGACATGCCCGAGGAAAGACCGTAGCTGCTTCATATTGGACTATGGATTGAGTTTCTTTATGATATCCACCTTTATCGGGTCCACCTCCATGCCCCGGTTGGAGATGATGTGACCAAAGACCGTCCCCTGAGTCATCATGAAATGACTCTTCTCCTAAGAAAGTACGAGGTTAACCTCCGTGGACCTCTAAAGCACACGGTCTAGGCTAGAAAGGTTGGAATCGAAATCATCGCCGTAGACCAAGAAATCATCCATGAAGACCTCTAAGATATCTCCCACCATGTCCGCGAATATCGAAAGCATGCACCTCTAGAATGTAGCCGGAGCATTACATAGTCCAAAGGGCATCCGTTTAAAAGCATACGTTCCGAATGGACAGGTGAACGTCATCTTTTCTTGGTCTTCAGGAGCAATGGCCACTTGGTTATATCCCGAGTACCCGTCGAGAAAGCAATAATGGCTCTTCCCGGCTAATTGGTCATTGATCTGATCAATGAACAGTAGCGGGAAGAGATCCTTCTTGGTCGCCTGATTCAAACGTCTGTAGTCCACAGAGATGCGTCAAGAAGTCGGTACTCGGTAGCGATCTCCTCTTTGTCCTCATTGATCACTGTAGTGATACCCGTCTTCTTGGGTACCACATGCAAAGGACTAACCCATTTAGAGTAGGAGATGGAATAGATAAAATCAGTGCTCCACCACTTGGATATTTCCTTCATAACCACCTCTCGAAGATTCGAGTTTAGCCTACACTGAAACTCACGAGATGGCTTGGCGTCATCCTCGAGAAAGATGTGGTGGGAGCACAAGGCCGGACTAATCCCATGGAGATCAGCTACTGACCACCCGATCACCTTGCAGTTCTTTTCAAGAATCACCATCAGACGGGATTTCTGATCTTCGGTCAGATTAGAAGAAATTCTGGTCTTGGATAGTCTCTATATGTATACTTTCGCCTTGGACGTGAAAGTACACCTTCTCAGAACCATAGTCGGAAACATCCTTCGTTGTCGCCAGAAAAGGTCGTCCTAGTATGATCGGGATATCGATCACACATTCAGGGACCGCCATGTCCAACACGATGAAGTCCACGGGGAATTGCAAACCCTGAATGGTGACGATAATGTCTTCGATTAAACCCTTAGGCTTCTTGACTGATCTATCAACAAACTGTAAGACCGTTCGGCTTAGTCGAAGAGGCACGAACTCGAACTTGTTGAGTAGGGAAACTGGGAGGAGATTAATAGAAGATCTGCTATCTAATAGAGTTCGATCAAAAGTCAAATCGATGATCTCGCATCTGATATACGGTGCTCCTGAATCTGATCTCTTGGCTGGGAGATAGTTCTGAATAGCATGACATGTATCCTTGGTCAGCACATGGATCTCATAACAGTGATTACGCTGCCTCTTCTTTCTACGTACTGTGGTTCGTTATTTTAAGTCTTTCTGCAGAAGAGGGATGAGTGCCAAAGCCTCCGAAAGAGTGAGTTGGATCGTAAATTTGTCAAACATCTCATTCATCAGGTCATTCATTTAGATCTTTTTGTTGTTTTCTTTTTTGCACCTTTTCCTAAGCAAAGTAATTTGGGAAAAGGAATCTGTACATCCTCCTAGTTAGTCTGTACAATCGAAGGGTCAGAAGAAGAAGAAATTTTTTTGTAAAACTGGGACTTGCTTCTTTCGAATCATCAGAAAGAGAGAGAGATTGATCATTAATCTTTTTATTTCATTTTCGAGATCTTCTCTTTTGTACATTTTTGTGATTTTCTCTCATCATCACTATATACAAAGAATGGTAATGCAGCTACATCAGCGTTCGACTCTGGCTCCTTTTCAGAATTGGTGGCTTTTGCACCACCCTCTCCAACGTCAAAGGATGCGGCTTCAGTACAACCATCAATGTCTTCTACAGACTCGCTTGTGTTATCCAGAATGTCTTCCTCTAGCGTAGTAGAGTCTCCGCTGACTGGTATCCTACCGCTCCTAAGAGAAATGAAATCAACGTCATCACAGTAAAGATAGTCATCGAAAAATACCTATGATTAGAGGGTGGGCTCAGTCAAAGCTACCTGCTCTGACTTTCGCTTCAAATTATTCGGGTTTGGCTCTATCTGAGTAGGAAAGGCAGACATCACTTTGACTAGATCCGTGACATGGGTTTTGAACTCATCCATTTCTTGCCTAAAAGATGCATGTTGGTCAGTGATAAGGTTGGTGAGATACTCTATGGCTGGGTTGTCATGGAAAGGTCCATGAGACCTGGATGAGTCGCCTCGATGGTACTGAGACTACAGCTGAGCTGGCTGCTATAGAGGGTAATGTTGTTGATACTGATTCTGATAAGTGCTCTGCCACCACTGGGGTTGTTGGTACTAACGAGGATCGGAATGCTACTGCTCTCTGCTCTGCACCATTGGTGCCTGCAGTGGTTGCTGGGATGAGGTACCTTCTATAGACCAACGGAAACCAGGATGATTACGACGGATCCGTAGTTGATGTGGTCGGTCATACCAAATCCCATTGACCTCAGTCAATGGCTCAGGCATCTCAGAGTAAACTAGGAGCATGGATGCCAAGGGCTGATCGCTCTGATACACCACCATCTGAGTGTCAGATGATGGCGTCTGCTGGAGTTGCGGGTATGCCGAGGGTTGATGAGTAGGCTCAGAATGCACATGGTATATGTGATGTACTGGAGGCCTCAGAATTATGCCTCGGTCTCGGCTTTTTGAATCAGCCTGTGATCTCGAAGACCAGTTGGAATCAACTTGTATTTCTTGAAGGCACATAATACGTTTCTTCATATCACTCAGGCATCTCTAAATCTTGTCAATCTTGTCAAGCTTGTCTAGATTCTTGCACTTCTTCTCTATTATTTACATTTGATCAAGCTTGTCTAGATTCTGGCACTTCTTCTAGATTCTGACAAATGATCCCCTTATCAGCTAATGGGGATTCAAGAGGAATCGAAAATCAAAACAGCAAAAGACGGATTGCCTTCAATTTGGGCCACTTGGGAATGCTGGTGATAAGTCGGTGGCTTCTTCTGATTATAAACATGAGTCTGGGACATCGTGGTGTAGTTCTCTTCCATTTTCTCATAAATGGCCCAGACTCGATCTTCGTGCGTCGAGAAATACGATCCACCACATGCTGCGTTCAACAGTCCCTGTAATTTTGGTGTCAGCCCACTGAAGAAACTATGTACTAGAGTTGGATTGGAAAGTTCATGATGGGGACACCGATCTATGAGCTCTCGAAAACGGTCCCATGCCTCAAGGAACTACTCATTCCCGATCATATTAAAATTGCTAATCATGGCTCTTGCACCATTCATTTGACCGAGAGGGTAATACTTATTCAGATATGTGGTTCTTAGCTCCTCCTACGTCAAAACATATCTCCCGAGGTGTTTCAACCAGTAGGCTTCTCGATCAACAAGGGAGAAAGGAAACGCGATCAACTTGAACGTATCCTCGTTTACATGTGCATTATGCATCGTGTTGCAGATCAGCTCGAACTCTTGAAGGTGCAGATGCGGCAGCAGTTGGATAGTCTGAGGTCCGAACTCAAAATTCCCATTAATGACAGGGAGATGTATCCATCGGTGAGTCGTAGTAGCTCCAGGGTTGTAGAGCTGCTGCATTGTGCGGTTCTGATCTCGTAGCGGTCTCTCTGCTCCATCTGGGTGCTCTTGATCCTTAGGTCCTCGATAATCAGCTCTAGGATTCTCAGCATCAAGATTATCACGTTGGGCTCACAGCATAGTCAGCTCAGCTCTTACATCATTCATTAGTCTACCTTGCTCCCTAATATGGTTCTGCATTATTTCAAGGGAAGCAAGTAGACCGATGTTGATTGCGGCCTGATCTATGACTACAGAAGTGCTTTGTGGTCCTTTGCCAGCCATGTCCTTTGGAAAGGAGAAAAAATCTAAGTCAGGCTCTGCCCGATCAATATGTTAACTGCGGATGATTTTCTATAACTGGAGGTTATGATGGTAGAGAATGAGAAGGAGAAGAAATCGATGACGAGCTTCCGGGATTAAAGTCTATCCTAGAAGTAGCAACTCATTTTAATTTCGGTTTAGAATGAGAGACATCCCGAACCGATCTAGATGAATGGGTAGGTTCGCGAGAGAGTGGATCGGTCAGAGTCAACCGGGGCGATCGCCTTCCCATCATCTTGGTGAATGTTGATCAAGATCTTAGAAGATTGGATTCACACTGCAATCAAATGCAAAACAAACCTTGAGTTCACCAACGCAACTCTGGTTATGACCGCAAGAGTTCGGTCATTTATCTTTTCAATTTTACTGTTGTTTGGCAAACAATCTTCTCACAGATTAGCGAGATCAGATAGGTGCCTGAAACATCTACGTCATACTGTCCTGAGTTCTCACCACAAATCACCTAGTATCAGCCAGTATGGGCGTAAGTACAGATTGTTTCTGGCTACCTGTGTTACTTAAGGACGGAGCCTTATGCAGTGTCCTCTAAATCTCCCACTCTGCTAAGTACACTCAGACTATTTCTGGCTACCCGAGAGCAACCACTAAAGATAAGGTGATTAAAGACGTGAACTAAGTAGTATTTCGATAGAACCTAGACTCTGGCTCTACCTTATGGGTTGTCTCTCACTCGCAAAGTCTGGGGAATGTACCTGCGATGCAAATTGGGGGGTTGCTCTCCCCAAGACAAGTGGAGTCCTTACATTTATTTTAAAGTCAGACAGAGATTAATAGTCCATGTTTTAATTTTCAGTTTTCACTTTTTTTTGGATATTTTCAGAGAAAATTCGTCTAACGTATTTTTTTATTTTTAGGTTTGGCCCTAGATACAAACACCTAGCTGTCGTATCCTAAGCAAGCATCTAAGCAATGGTGCGCAGAGAAGGAGAAATTCGCAAAAATCCTAACAAGCACCTATCTCGAAAAGCTATGGAAAATCGTCGAGAAAAATGCGAGTGAAAAAGCCGCAGTGGGTGCCCTGCTCCCCCCGGAGTACAACCCTGGTGAAATAGAACCCGAGAAAGAGGTACAAGTCAGGATGCCTTTACGAGGCCCTTTTCTTGAAAACAAATAAACAGGCAAGTGCCCTAAATTTTTTATATTTTTACAGGAAATTTAAAAAAATGGCTTTGTGGTTCTCATCTGTGCGTCTCGGCTCAACCTGGGTTGCACAGATTAGAAATAAAAACCGTGAAGTGAGAATAAATAAGAAGATGGCAAAAAGAAAACCCTAAACATAAGTCTACGGTTTGCCCTAGCGCTGCCTCCCCAGCAATGGCGCCATCTGAAAAACGCCACTTGATCTCTGATTCTTTATTCCTATAAAGAGAAAATAGAAGATTTGCGGTCGTTGTATTGATCAGTTGAGTATTACCAGAAAATATTAAATTTTTATTTTAATCTTCTTTGTTTGTATTTATAGTCCAAAACATAAGTGTATAGTGGTTAAGCACGGGAGTGTCGAATTCAGGGCTGCAAACTGTTGATAACTAGGATAAACTATAGAGAAAATAAGGAAAATGGGTTTCCCAATTTTTATTTTATTTTTAGGGAATTTTCTGGATTTTTATTTGATTTTTAATGAATTTTAAATTACTTTTGTGACCTTTAAGGTATTTTTTATTTTAGAGATTATTTTTAATTTGTATTTGATTGTTAAATTGTTATTTTTATGTTTCTATTTTATTTCCTATTTTTATGAATTTTAGAGTGTTTTTAAGATTTTTTATGGGGTTTAGTTTATTTTTAATGTAAAAGATTATATTTTTATTGAAAACTGTGACTTTTTAATGATTTTTGATATTGAAAATAGGACGAAAATATTTTTCTTTTATTTTTATTAGAATGCTGGTGAAGTTATCTTTAAAAAGATATATTGTGAGTTTTTAGACGATTTTTATTTATTTAGTTATTATTTTTTTCAAGTTTTAATGTATTTTATATTTTTTTGTTTTTTATATTTGATTTATGTTTTATTTTTAGTTTATTATGAAAAATATAATAGAATATACTATAGGTAGTTTTTGTAGGATTTTAGAGGTATTTTTATATTTTTATGATTTTTAAGTTCGTTATATTTTTATGTTTTTGAAAGATTTATTAATGAAGGAAATTTCTTTTGTATTTTTTTTCAAAATATGGAATATACTGTACAATATATGGTATTATATTTTTTCTTGATTTTTCTTTATGATTTGTATTTTATTTTATTGTGTATGTAATATGTATAGGGTATTATTTATAGTTCGGGGGTAGATATGTCATAGTTTGGAAAGTAAGGGGCACGCGTGTAATTATCAAAAAAAGAAGGGCATCCGCGCAATTAATCCAAGTATGCATGTGTCGTCTACATGAAGACTCCAGCTGCCCGACATGTTCGAAATATCAAAACGTTTCGAGGGATAACTCGCAAGTTACCCAGAATATTTGGCTCAGCACATGACGAGCATGTATTGCGCCGCTTAAGATTCATCGACGGGCAGTGGGGGCGATCTGCTAGTGACGTGTGGCAAACTGTATTCCACCCGATTACGTATAATCATACGGTTTAAACCATTCTATCGGAGCTGCATGGACGGCTACTATAGCAGAGGAATCTCGTATCTCCGTTGATCACATCTCTTGGCGACTGTGATTGTGTTCTCCGATGATTCGATACCTCAACGTGGTTCTCGCCTCGCGATTAATCCTTCGACCGACGGATGTCCTGCTTGGTCGAAGAAATTTTGATGAAATGCATGTGTAATCACATGCTTCTTGGATTATCGATGATGTTCGAGTCAAGGATGACGCTAATCTAGAGGATGCTCATATTTCAACTTGCAGGTGCTTGCTTGACTCGCTGCTTGAACCCATGACGAAGTCCGGTAGCTTGAGGCGAGGCGTGCATTCCAACTCCAGATTATCTGGAAAACAAAGAGCGAAGGCTGCCTGCGCAATGGAGCTCGGAGGAACTCCATAGGTCCTAGCCTCGACCAATGGTAACTTGGAGGCTCTTCATGGAGGAGCTTGTGCTATGACGCCGGCGGAGTTCTTGTCGCTCCTTCGCTCCCGACCGCGCTCTACGGTGGAAGGATGACGATGTCACTCGACACTCGCTTTCAACCGGAGCTCACTGATCAAGGGAGAAGAAAAATGGCGGATAGGGGAGCTTGAGGGGGTTCACGAACTATTTCTAGAAGAGGATGATCGGATCACCGGTTGTGGTGACGGGAGAATGGGTTGGTTGACGAACGGTCGGCCAATGGCCGGACGTTGGGTGGTTGGGACGGTTGACGGAGAAGAGAAGGTAGTTGGTGGAGGAAGAAGAAGGAGGAGGAAGAAGAGACGTTGGAGAAGAAGAAAAGAAAATGAAAAAGAGAGAAAAAGAATTGGAGAGCCAATAAGAGGGTGCCACGTGACGGAGAAAGGGAAGAGGAAGAATAAAGACAAAATAGAAAAGTCAAGAGAGGAAGATATAATATACATATTTAAAAATTTATAAATTAATTTACATAGGTAAAAAAGTAAAATACCAAATATAAATAATTTAATTAATTAATTAATTAGGTAATTTTTATATAATTTGACTTATTAAAAAAATGTTAAATAATATAAATTAAGGTACATTGTACATGTTATACCAATACAGACCCGAAAATCATGTTTTTTGCATTAGCTCCAATTTTAGCGAAACTAGTGTCATTTTGCAGATAATTGAATAATATAATTTTAAAACTGAGTGTGCTCAATTCAGAGTTCATACGCCCGAGTTTGCTCAATTTGGAGTTCATACGGCCGAGTTATGAGGTTCGGAAAATTTAGGTATCAGATTCGGGCCTCCAGATTTTATTGGTATTTTAACTTAATTTTATTTATATATTTTTATATACATTTCTATAAGATTTTAGGAAAAGAAATTAGGTTAATCGGGTTTACAGTTATTTAATTAAAAATCTGAGAATATTCTATATATAGTACATATAAACAACGGGTCCAAAATGCCAAAACTCGTCGATTTTATTCGAATATTTTTTTGATATTTTTAATAAATATTACCAAGTATAAAACAGATTTTAAAAGTGAGTTTGGTCTGTTTGGAGTTTTCTATAAATAGTTATGAACCTCAGAAGTCGGCTTTTGCGGTTTTTTCAGATCACTGCGGTTACTTATTTTTTTATCGAAATATTTTGCTTATAGTTTTATAACATAATATATTTTTTTATGAACATCTTTTACAAAATGAGTGATTTGATTTGGAGTTGTTTAAATGATAAATACAATAGATGAAGTATCTACAATATGAAAAATAGGTAATTTATATTTTTGGTCTTTGTTTTCTTGATATTTTTATAGGTTAAGATCCATATCTCCCCCTACTTTATTATGTAGTCGACCCGGTCAATATTGACCTGGTCTCGGGGTTAGGATCAGTATATATATTCCATATACATCCTTCTTTTCTTTTTATTTTTCTTTTTCTCTTTATTCTTTTAATTTGGATATAAAATAAGTGTTAATTATATAATATTACTAATTGTGGTTAGAGTGCTAATTAGTTGGAATTAATGGATATTTACATATATTTTACCAAGGATTTTAGCCAAAGTGAAAGAATAAAGGCGATGAATCATGGATTCATCAGATAAACCCAGCGACAAAATGGAAACCTTGACATTGAGCTTATGATTCGAAAAACATCATATAAATGCAATATCATCATTGACATATATGCTCATAGGATTTGGTAAAAGAAGCGTGAGAAGCATCTATCACTTTTTAAAAAATTCGTACAGATGCTCGAGCTATACCTATTAGCCCAGAACCACGAAACCAAATTATATTTCCAGACATCCGCACATGAGTTTGGCATATGTTGCACATACAACCCTATACAGTCCTTATTCCATTCAAACTTTTCCGTAGAAAACAACTTATATGGATAAATTTCAAGTAAATCAAATCATGCAACACCAAGAACAAACTGCAGTCAGCCGCATGATGTAAATTTTCTTTATTTAACCCCCAAAACCCATCATGAGAGGTTACCCGAAATGCTAAGAGCACCACCATCAACATTAAATTTATTAACATTAAGCAAGCAAGGTGTGCTCATAAGAAGCATGGATCAAAATCCATAAACCTCCGCAATATTGATATCCAATTCCAATCAAAGGATGAAAAATGACTCATCAGAGGCAGAAACCATCGTGCAACAACAATGACAGATTTGATTCCTCACAATCTAGAAAGCCCACAAGGTCAAAGAAAAGTGAATGCACAAGTAGAGTAAGAACAACTCATCAGCGGGTTGCTATGGGTGATCAGAGCCCTTCCTCCGTGCCATTTTATAGGGATTTATGGGGGGCACTGATGAAGCCACATTTCATCATCTTTATTCTATCATTTTGGCACCTAAAACCCTAGCAAATGCCTGTAAATAGCATTAAAACCATCATCTTAGCATCCATGCATGTGCATCTCAACACTGTATAAAATACTGTAATTAAGGCCAAAATTATAGAACAAATAAAGAAAAGAAAAAGAATAAAATATTGTAGATATTTTATGACCCAAAACCCCGGAGACCTAGGCATCTTGATGAATAGGTCGACAAGGAATAAAGTAGGGGGAGATAAGGTCAGAAACACAGATAAAACACCTATACATTATATTCATTCTTTATTCATTTTGGGACCCATTTTTGGTTCCACTTTTTATACACCAAATAAAGAAACTCTGTACATGAAAGTTGTAGATAAATTAGTAAAGAAAAATACAAAATTGATTTCACAAAAAAATAATGTACAGATAAAAAGTTATGGTCTGAATAAGAATCCAGAATCCCAACTTCCCAGACCCGTATCTCACAACTGTCAACTCCAAATGCAGCATACTCACCTTTAATTGTATATAGAATAAAATAAACTATTTAGTGGTAGTGGTTTCGCATTTGGCGGAGCTACGGTCTGAAAGTTGAGTTTTGGACCCACATTGTACCTTGTACAGATTAAAATATTCAACTTATTCTTTATTCATTATTTTTATAATTTTATATTTTTATAATATTGTAAATATTACTTCTAATAAATATACACATTTAAATCAGAATATAAACATCATTAAAACTCAAATAAAAATACTTGTATAATAGTTGATACATAGATATTATACATACACTTATACCTATACTTAACACCTTTATATTTTATTTAATATACAAAACATATCAGAAAAATAAAAATAAAAATATACTTGTGTACATAACAGTATTTTATCATTTTAGAAAATAATAAACACAAATAAATAAATTAAAAATACAAAATAAAAATAAAAGTATTAAAATACATAGGTAATATACCTATATAAGGCTAAAAAGTGAACTTGTAGAAATATGTATCATAAAAATAAATAAAAATCATAATAAAATACTACATAACATAACAAATAATTTTCATTTTATAACTTTAATTTAATTCGACTTATTTCTATTTTTAAATGAATTAATAAAACTTTTTTTTTCTCTTTCTCCTGGTTGGTCCACGTGGACCAACCAGGAGCTTGCGACTGTTGACCGGCGGGTCAACAGTCTGTCCTCTTCTTCTCAACCCGTGGCGCGCGTCGTTTTCCCCCTGTCTTCGCGCCTTTTTCGAGGCCACGCCGCTCATCCTCTGCAGCCGCCTCCTTCACGAAATCTCCTCCTCGATCCATCACCTCCACCGCCATCTCCTCAAATCTACCCATATCTGCTCGATTCGCCCGTGATCTTCCCTCGAAGTCACGCACTCCACCACCTTCAAAAGCAGTCCCCCATCTTCCTCCCCAAGTTTGAACACCTTCGGTCCACCCTTCAGCGCCAATCCCGTGCTCCTGAGCTCCGTGGAGGTGACAGCTCCACCGCCAGCCCTTCAGCCAAGGCGCGCGAAGTCGGAGGCGTCTCCACCACCTCCCGCAACTCCGGCGGTCGAGGTAACCTTCATCCTCTGGCTCCGGCCATCGAGGGCCTCCATCCCGCTATTTCTTTACTGTATTTAGTTCCTGTTAGCTCAGACTTTAAAAACCCCCAAAAAAAATCGAAGTTCCATCGCCGATCGCGCCCGATCCACCATCCTCGCCGGAGCGCAACTCCGGCCGAACTCCACCCCTTCGTTCAACGCCACCTCGTCACCACCGCGGGGTCCAGGCAACTTGCCCTGGACCCTCTCACCTTGTTTTGCAGGTCAAAGCGCAGTCAACGCACCTGGAGGGCCATTTTGAGTCTTCGCCGGAGATACCTGGAGCGTGGAGCTCCGCCGCCTTCGCGCCAGCGCCTCGACGCCTCTCCGGCGAATCCGAGCCATCCAATCAATAGCCGGACCTCCCAGGAGTCTTCTGGTCGATTTTGAGCCCACGCTGAAGCCGGAGACCCGAGATCGGGAGCTGGGAAGTTCGCCTCGCCGGCGAGCGTCCCTGTTCTTCCTCGTTGCCTCCCCACCGTTCGATCAAAAGCCCGTTCCAGATCGTTTGTCAGCCGTCAGATCTTGGCACGCGTCGTCCGTTGATCTTCTGCCAGATCTGATCTCCACCGCTGATCTCCGAAGCGTCGTCGGCCGTTCATCAAGCGCCACGTGTCTAAGTGGCTTCTTCTCCGCCGTTCGATCGCGCGTCGAGGGTAATTTTGCAAGATACCCCCGCGCATTTTGTAATTTTTATTTAGTCCATAAACTTTAATCTGTAGTTTAAATATTTCTGTAATAATTGCAAGTAGACCCCTGTAGTTTTCTTATTTGCATTTCGGTCCAATCCACGTCACCTCACGTGCCCGTGCGCGTGAGGGGACTGGGTATTTTGCAGGGACCTCCCTGGGGTTTATTTATTTCGTTTTAGTCCTTGAACATTTCTGTTAAGTTGTAATATTTTGGAAAAATTGCATTGAACCCCCCTGAGCTTTGTAATATTGCAAAAATACCCCTCCCAGGCGCGTGCAAGTCACGCGTCCTGTGGGTAAATTGCGCATATACCCTCGCGGGTTTGGATATTTATGTTTAATCCTTGGAATGCAAGTTTCAGAGTAATATTTTGTGGAAAAATTGCATGTTTGCCCCTGGAAGTTTTGAATATTGCATTTATGCCCTTGCCAGGACTGTTTAATGTTGGGAGTCTTGTTCTAATTAATTAAAATATCCTTTTAACTCCAAAAATTCCACAAAAATAGGGTTAAGCTACTGGATGCATATACTTTAACGCCCTATATTTAGTTTTTGATTTTATTTATTTCCATATTTATTAAAAATCAAAAACTCCCTATTTGTGCACTGTCTAGATTAGAAAATACCAAAAAAATATTAAAACACCTCCAAAAATTCCCAAAAATTCACCTAGTGTCTATTTTACTCTATTTTAGTGTCAGTCCAAAAATCACTAAAAATCTCAAAAGAAAAACACTAAAAAAATTAAAAACACTCAAAAACTTCAAAAAAATATAAAAAATAGTAGAAAAACCCAAAAATAGCAAACTCAGCTTCTGTTTATTCCTTATTTTATTCCCTTTATTAGAAAAATAGTGTGGAATATTTTTTCTACTGGTTGGTATTTTTAAATTACATTTTATTCCCAGCCAGCCTCATTTCCACTGTTTTCTCTTATTTCAGTAATTAAAAATATCAAAAACATCTTGAAAAACCCCCAAAAATCACAAAAACAGTAGAAAACCTCCAAAAATACCCAAAACATTTTATTTCTGAATTTTTGAGTATTTTTGCACATTTTTATAAATATCTTAGCTTGCCTTGTATTATATCCCCTTGTTTTCCAATATTTGAAAAAAAAAATATAAAATATAAAATATAAAAATCAGAAAATCAAAAATCAAAATACAAAATTAAAAATTAAAAAAAAATTAAAAATTAAAAACCCACAAAAATTGTAGTTGCTTGCTTGCTTAGTGTAGACACTTCACACACTCACACACTTTAGCATTCATTTGCTTGAGCTACACTGTTTGCTCCCTGTGTTCGAACTCTCTGCATACTTGCCCATATACATCTTTTATGTAGAGTTAAAAATAAATTTTAACTCCACATTGTTTCTAATTTATTGATCTTAGTGTGGGTTAATTGTTGACTTTGGTCCGAATTTAGTGTGGTCAACACACCGACTGAGTTCACGCTTTGTGTGAATTTAAGACCACCTATTTTTGGCCAAATCAGGCACTGAAGCCTTAGATTCCATGTATGAGGACATGGTCGAGAAGACAACACAAGACCAAGGAAACCACACCCCTATCTCCAAAGGTCGTGGGAAGGTCTAATTAAATAGCAAGGAAATCCACCACCCACCACCATTAAAGGTGAGAAAAGAGCTCCATGACAAGATTTGCTTATCACATGGAGCAAGGAGGACCTACAAATTGTGAAACATATCTGACTACACACAACATGGGAGGGGTTGGTTGGATAGATCATTGCAAGAGAGGGGAACAATAGATGGTTGGAGGAGAGCACGTTAGAGGAGAAAAGAGTCGTTGAGGATGGGGAACAGGGGATCGCCTCTTTTCCGCCCAGTCAGTGAGGGAGAAGCATACAAAAAAATAATGTATAGGCAAGCATGTATTTCCACGCTATGTGCTCGCCATGTATACATAAAGTGCTTGCCATATACTTGGGCGAACACTTGTACTTGCTAACAATGTGTACACAACGAGCCTAGACGTAACATTATTTGCGCAAACACATGTCCATGCCTAGTCATCGCAAGTTATAGTGGGCGAGCACTACATCCTCGCCACAGCGCTCGCCCATCGACTGGATTGACAACAAATTCTGCATTTGGTGAGGGGTGTTAGCGAGCACCCGTGCTCGCCCACAACAGAACTACAAAAAATACATATTCATCGGTGTTTTGGAATCCTATCGAACATGTACTACTTGCTTTGAATCACTACAGGTTTTAAAATAGATCAAATCATACCTGAGATAGGGACTAAATATCTAAGATACGAATGGTCTCTATATTTACTACATATCTACAGAGAAGTTAATTAATATGAAATGAACAATCAATAATATTATCTAAAACTAAATAGATGGAAATTAAATGAAAAGCACACAATTATTGTAAGTAAACAAAATACATTAAACACAATTTAATTGTTCATACATATAGAAAGTTATTCTCTATTCTAGAAAGTTAAGAAGAGCATAATAATCACTTCTTTATTTCCCAAAAGATCTTAGAAATCAAACTTTCTTTTGATTTCTTTTTCTCTTTTTCCAATTCCTTAAACCTGGCATACATTCGGGCTTCTTCTTCAGGATCAGTATCTTCCTCCTCTGTCTTCTTCTTCATTTTCCTCCAGGGGCACTGGTGGTCTTTGTGACCTATTAGAATTTAATAAATGTAAGAAAGGGAAGAAGAAACTTGAATAGTTAGAATACACTTAAATTATACATATATTAGTACCTACATGTATGTAGTAAAATCTTCTCGCAGCTTCTTCACTTGCTCAACCATCATTATCATCTAAGTCTCTATACATGACGATGGTTGTTGTGATGGCTAAGGCTGGGAATGAGATTGTTGACCATAAGAGGAGTAAGAGTGTCGATGTTCTTCCATATAATATGGAGGAAGACCACCAAGCGTCTGCTTCCTGTTGGTAAAACCAACATCCCTCTCCTCCAAAATCTATAGTCAAATTTAATAACCGTATAATTTATAGCGTATGCATGTTTAATAAATAAAATATTATGCTAATATACTTATTTCCATAAGGTTTTTTTCGAATGGAGGATGTTGGTCTTCAGGAGTGCTAGCCTACTTCTCAGCATTAAGGGCCATACATCGTTCCCGAAAATATAATTAATTTACAAGTAACTAAATATCTAGTATAGTTTTGAATTCCGTTATTCACTTACAACAAACCAAAAAACATATCATCACTTCTCCTTCCTTGAGAGTAGACAAATCAGAATCACAATCCTTTCCCCGCTTATATGTCTTGTCCCACCACTCATCAACAGATGGTTCCCTTTCAAATGTAGTAGCCTAAAAAATATAATTTATATAATAAGTAAATATTACATACATCAGAAATCAACATCATTTTTTTGTAAAATATTATTAAAATGATATACCAGCTCAACACGTATTTGATTGTGGCTTTTAGAGTCACTTCTTGATCTAATCTTTTGCTTTTGGTGGTTCCATCTGCCAGCCATTGTCCTCATCCCAAACTCAGCGTCAGAACTGGAGGAGTCACAAAATCCAATACACTTGCAAAAAATATAACAGAACATAGTTTAGATATAATGTAAAATTTAAGAGATTAACATTTTTGAAGAAATACATGTCCTCGGTGTACCAAGTTGGAGGAAATCTTTTCATCTCCTCAAAATTCATCTCCTCCAAGCTAGCCTTTCAATGTGAGTCCCTTTTGGCCTTGAAAAATGTGTCGCTCAATTTGTTCTCCATCGTAAGAGTGAACACTGGATGGTAGGACTCCCTTCCTAAACCAGAAGCAAAACGATACCTACCTTGTAAAATTACAAATAAACATCAGATAACAGAGTTATATAAGAATAAATTCCCTTCTGAATAAACATTTTTTTACCAAAAACAAGTCGAACAACCTCTCCTACTCAACGGTGGGAATGTGACACCACCTAAACTCAATGCAATTCATATGCACCTTAATAATATTTGTCATTTCTTTAGAAACGTTATTACTATTCAGAAAATCTATGCATAAATGGAAACTATATTATATCATTTAGCGCAAGTAAAATTTGATAAAATTTGGATTAGGAATGTTATTTACCTCCCATCAGCTGAAATATGTTGAATAGGGTAGAAATCAGAAGATTGACTTCCTACCGGTGGCAGATGCACATCTACACTCTGTCGACATGCTAAAGAAGGAGAAGATGAATGCATAGAAGTATGAGTTTGAATCGGGATAGGATAGGTTGAAGGATATGGTATAATCCTCAAGCGCATCACGAAAGCGTAGGTGTCGTATCTAATACGACGAGGAACGACTAGTCGAACTAGTTGTTCTATGCAGCGGAAATTAAAATTTTTCATGCGACAAAACCACATGATCCAAGAACACTTCTCAAATCATTTCGTCTAAACCACAAACAAGTAATAGGATTACCTCTTGAAGCATGGTTGCGATCGAATCTCTAAACAAAGAGACCTCCTGTCTCAAGTGTGATCCGGCGGAGGAGATTCTTGCGAGTGTGTTGATGAAACACGTGCTTCTCGCAATCCATGTTGATGATCCAAGCGGTGGATCTCTTGATGTCGACACACGAGATCCGACGTCTTCTTCAAGAGCGAGGCGCACCAAAGGAGACGGAGATCCATGAGCAAACAATCAGGCAGCATAACGACGACGCTGCGACGATGGAGACTCCCTCTAAGGCATCCATGGTGGACGGCCATATGAGAGGGACAGAGAGAGTAGGCATGTAGAGAGAAAGAGAAAGAGTTATGTTCTCATTGTGTAAAGAAGAGCAAAGGGGTGCCCTTCTATTTATAATATTTTTTGATCCATGGATCTCAATCCATGGGCAACACAAATCCAATGGCTCTCATTGATTTGTGTTTCTTTTAATGGCCAAGATTTGTTTTGGTAAAAACCAACAACAATTAATTTAATTTAGATTAAATATATATTGATTAATCAATATAATTCAATCACCAAATTAAATCAAGATCTCATGGAGATCATAGGAGAGAGAGTGCCTCCTTCCATGTTGGAAGGAGGGGACGACGACACATTCCTAACAGGAGTGGTGGTCGTCCACTCCATATATATGGAAGGTGGCTCTCATATCTATAATGCAATCTCCAAGATTATGCAACAACTTTTGTTGCAAATTATTCTACAAAAATAATTCACAATTATTTTGTAGACATTGCAATCTTGCCATTGAAAAATTTTTGAATCATATTAACAACCGAAAATAAAATGTAAATTACATTTTCAATTTAATGTCCAATGTGAATCCAATTCACATCAACATTTAATTAACAAATGTAAATTACAAATAGCTCTCTCTTATATTTTATAAATCACATTTATAATATATGTGATTAAGATGGATAGTGCTATCCACATTATTCAATATCATGATAATTAAATCACATTTAATCTTCTTGGATGTCTATTCTCATGTGCCCAAATAATATGAATCGCATTCACATTATTTACATCTTTGATAATTTTAATTATTCAAGATAAATCTCCTTATAATATGAATCAAATATATTATTCATGATAATTAAATCACATTTAATTATCCATTTTCTCAATGCTCGGATACATATTATCAACAATGAAATAATCCGAACCCTTTCAAGGATAATGTGCTTTCTTCGCGAATACTTGGAGATAAGGACAGGGCGATTGTATTGTTCCACATATAGTGACTCGGATATTGAGATCACATCTCAAATCCAGATCTCGAGCCTCCCATAGATGCTTGATTAAATCAAGACCACAAATCTAATCTTCTCATTGCATCTGAATCACATTCAGATCAATGTCCAACATTTGGACTAAGATTAGATTTCTTCTCTACTAAGAGGAGTCACTAAAATCCAGACCCATTTCATCACTCCCTAGGAATGGAAGCGTCATGGTTATACAACCGTTTGTGATCACATCACCCTCAGGTATTCCCAATACCTGTACATCCTGCATACTAGAATACTAAGAATAAACCTGAAGTATAAGATCAATTTAACACTGTCTACTTCAGAGTTTAATCATTAAGTTTCTCATTCGATCATTGGGAGTCGGTATCGATCATATACTTTCCAAAAGCATATATCATACCTAGGTTTTGATCATATACTTTTGAAAAGTATATACAAACCTACAAATTCAGTAAAGCTTCCAAAGCGAGACGACCGTGCAGGAAATTTGGTTCTCCCCAATATCTCATGTGTGAGCTCTTGTCTTCCTGTTCAGTAATGAACCTGTATGATCCCTTTGAGAGATCGTATTACTCATATGCCCTTACATGCATACCAGTGCGCTGGTGTATAGACCTTGATTAGGTCATCAACCTATTGGTCTGCCAAATGTACATACTCAAACATATAGTAACACATTTGTCTCCGGTCAGAGGATGTGTGCCTATATCGTGACAGCTTACGTTATAGGAATTTGGTTATCTCGATCTCGTTAAGTCAACTCTTTGACCTAACTAATCTGACACCTCCGAATCTCTATTCCTATGTAGAGGACCTGCATCAAGAGGTCGGTCAGATATCAGCCTAAATGAGAAAGGATTGTCAGATCCTACTCAGGATAGAGATCATATCTCAACAATCATTTGATGGTGCTTGATGAGTCCACAATCTAACTCTTTAGATATTCATCCACGTACCAGCCTCTATGATTCAATAATTGAATCAACAGTTGTATGATCATTAAGATGGCCATGGTACATAACCCTAATTGTATTGAGGGATCTATTATGCAAATTATTTATTCTTCATTTCAGATTAGGGAATGACATTCGCAATAGCATTTATTGCATAATGGCTCGCCGTGGGCTCGCATGTCCAACAGTCTCCCACTAGCTCAAAGAGCCACTAATGGGCTAATCATTTAAACCCACACTCATGTAACAATCATAGGCTATTTAGAAAATAGCTAGGTAAGCTGATCAGTCACTATGTTCTCGAGAGACTACGCCAAGTCTTTTTACGGTACTTGCATATCCCTAGTTACAACGCTCGCATCCAATGCGAATGTTGGATCTTATGCAACCAATACTCAATATTGTCAGTTATAGTGTCCTTGACACTACTACTACAACAACAACAACAAAGCCTTTTCCTACAATTAAGTAGGGTCGGCTACATAGATTCTTCGCCTCCATTCAGTTCTATCTTGAGTCAATCCCGGGCTTATCCACAAAACTAAGATCCCTTCGTATGGTCTCTTTCCAACACTTCTTGGGCCATCCTCGCACTCTCTTAGCCGGCTCAACATCCCAAAACTCGCATCTCCTAACTGGTGCATCAGATGATCTTCTTTGCAAATGTCCAAACCATCTTAAGAGATTTTCTCGCATCTTATCCTCGATCGGAGCTACACAAATTTTCTTTCTGATTACATCATTTTGAATCCGATCTTTACGTGTGTGTCCACATAGCCACCTTAACATTTTCATTTCTGCTACATTCATTCTTTGCACATGTTTATGGTTCACATGCCAACATTCGGATCCATAAATCACAGCAGGTCTTACGGCTGCTTTGTTAAACTTTCCTTTAATTTTTAAAGGAATTTTCGTATCACAGAGAACAGCAGAGGCTCCTCTCCACTTTAACCAGCCGGCATTTATTCTATTAGTAACATCCCCATCAATTTCCCCATCATGTTGCAGAATAGATCCCAGATATCTAAAGGAATCTCTCTTCTGAATGTTATCGTCACCAATCTTCACCTCAATCCCTTCATCATTGCTTCCATCAAAGGTGCACTCCATATATTCCGTCTTAGCCCTACTTATACGAAGTCCTTTAGTCTTTAACTCATGTCTCCAGACCTCAAGCTTCTCATTTACTCCATCTCTAGTCTCGTCAATTAACACAATATCATCAGCAAATAACATACACCAAGGTAACTCATCCTGAATGTGACTTGTCAACTCGTCCATAATCAAAGTAAAAAGAAATGGACTCAAAGTAGAACCTTGATGTAAACCAATGTTGATGTCAAAATATCCAGTCTTCCCAGACGGGGCCCTTACACAAGATAAAGCCCTATCATACATGTCCTTTATGAGGTTAATGTATAAGACAGGTACTTGTCTCTTCTCCAACACTCTTCACAATATCTCCCGTGGGACAGAATCATAAGCCTTCTCCAAATCAATAAAGATCATGTGGAGATTCTTCCTTTTAGCTCTATAAATCTCCATTGTTCTCCTCAGCAAATGGATGGCTTCAATCGTTGACCGGCCTGGCATGAATCCGAATTGGTTTTCTTTTACGTTGGAAACTTGCCTCAACCTTCTTTCGATCACACGTTCCCAAATTTTCATAGTGTGGCTTGTCATCTTGATACCTCTATAATTTGAACAATTTTGAATGTCTCCTTTATTCTTATAAAGAGGCACCATGATACTCCTCCTCCAATCTTTAGGCATTTTCTTGCTTCGCCAAATAACATTGAATAGATTCGTAAGCCAAGTCAAACCACGCTCACCTAAAACTCTCCATACTTCTACAAGGATGTTATCCGGTCCCACACCTTTCCCGTATCTCATAACCATCAAAGCCTCCTTTACTTCCTTTCTTTGTATCCGTCTATAGCTTGCACGATTCAAGTAACTTTCACTACAAGCTTGATCACCCAAAGTGATCTCTCTATTTCCTTCCCCAATGAAAAGTTTATGGAAGTACTGCTCCCACCTAGTCTTTATATCCTTCTGAGTAACAAGCACATGACCTTCCTCGTCCTTAATGCATCTTACTTGAGAAAGGTCTTTGGTCTTTCTTTCCCTTGCTTTAGCCAACCTGAATATATCCCTCTATCCCTCCTTAGAGTCAAGATTTTTATACAAAACTTCATAAGCTTTTGACTTAGCTTCGCTTACGGCCTTCTTTGCTTCCTTCTTCGCTATTTTGTAGTTTGTGACAGTTTCTTCTGTTTTATCCTTAGACATAGCTTTAAAGCAAGCTCTTTTTATTTTTAGCTTCTCTTGCACCCCTTTACTCCACCACCAAGCCTCCTTTTGACCTGGAGCTCCTCCCTTTGACTCGCCTAGCATCTCTTTAGCTACCTTTCGGATACAAGATGTTATTGCCTCCCACATCTCTTTTGCACTACCGCTACAATCCCAATATAAGCCTTCTAAAACCTTCTCCCTGAAGCTCGCTTGCTTCAGTGGAAGATTCCACCATCTAGTTCTAGTTATCTTAGAAACCCTCCTTTTCTTTACTAGCCCTTTCATTTGTACATCCAAAACTAACTAACGATGTTGGGTTGTCAAACTCTCTTCTGGGATTACAACACAACCGATCTCTTCTCCTCAACGCAAAGTAATCTATCTGTGTTCTAGTTGGCCCACTCTTATAAGCAATTAAATGTTCCTCCCTCTTCTTGAAGAGAGTGTTTGCTATGAAAAGATCATATGCCATTGCAAAATCCAGGATGGCTTTTCCCTCTTCATTTATATCTCCAAAACCATGTCCTCCATGAACACTAGCATACATTGAAGCATCTTTTCCCACATGTCCATTAAAATATCCACCGATGTAAATCTTCTCTCTTTGTAGGATTCCTTGTAGACTCTTATCCAAATCCTCCCAAAAAGATTGTTTAGTCCTTTCATCTAAACAAATTTGTGGTGCATAAACTGAGATGATATTCAGAATTTCTTCTTCAAGCACCAATTTTAGCAAAATAATTCGATCGCCGAATCTTTTCACCTCAACCACACAATCCTTCAAATCCTTATATACAACTACTCCAACACCGTTTCTACCCTTATCTTTACCTAAATACCAAAGTTTAAAGCATGTCTTCTCAATCTCCCTTGCTTTCTCTCCAGCCCATTTAGTCTCTTGAAGACACAGTATATGAATCTTCCTTCTTTCCATCGTATCCCATTATCTCCATCCACTTTCCAGTTAAAGTGCCAATATTCCAACTACCAATCCACAACTTCCATTGCAATCTTTTTTTGGACTAACTTCTTTACTCGCATGTGTCCATTATGCGAGAACCCTTGTAAATTTTGGGCTGCATCCGGGCGGTGATGCAGCAGAACTAGCTTAATTACCCGCATGCGTTCCTCATGCGGGAACCCTTGCAAATTTTTAACTACATCCAAGCAAGTGTCCTTGACACTATATCTTAATAATTATTATAACCAGTATTTCCATAATTCCTATCAGAATACCGTTATTCCTGGAGATCTCTATCTCCCAAGGTATCCGTAGCTAAGACCTTTTAGATCACTATATATAAAGTCTTAATCTCTTGAAGATAAGACTTTGAGATCACTATCTCAAAAGTTTTGCCTTCTATGAAGATATTGTTATTACTGCAATCAAGTGTTTTATCACCATAGTAGGATTAGTAACAATTTACTACTCCCACTGCATATATAAAAATCTGGATTTTGTACACATCTAGCATATACCAGCTTTTCGGAACTGATGCACAAGGACAAGCAGTTTTAGCATTCACATCCTCAACTCTTTGAGGTGCTATGCCTTTATAGGTCAGTACCATATCTTGAGGAAAAGAAGCCTTTCTTGGAATTTCCAAAAAGAAAATGGAAAGGTCCAAGGTGTACTATTAATGTGATGGTTCCAATACCCTCTTCTCTTTGCTTCTGAATAACTTTAGAACTAAGATTTAAGAGGTATCCTTGAGATCATATCTCGATGTATGTAACAACTAGATTATAAAACACTTATTAGTATCATCCCTATATCATTCTAAATGATTAGGATATTATCTACATTTAGCACGATGAACACAATGACACTCCCACTAAGCTTCACACGGTTCATCAAGATTCTATCTGAAATCATAACATTTATAATTTCATCAAATCTTATGTTTCAACTACAAGAAGCTTATTTGAGTCCAAAGTTTTGGAGTTCTTTAGATTGCACACCTTGCTTTCCTCAGTCATGAAGCCCTGGAGCTACTTCATGTGAATATCCTCAAAGAGGTATTCATAAGGGAATACAATATTGACTCACATCTTGCAGATGCCATAGTCAAGTTGTGTTGCTAGGGTTAGCAATATTCTGATGGATTTAAGCATGATCATTGAAGAGAAAGTCTCATCGCAAGCGATGTCTTCTATTCAGTGTGTAGCTCATGGCTACGAATCGTGCTTTGAAGGTCTCTACCTTCTCATCAGGTTCCCTCTTTCTCTTGAAGATCCATTTACACCATAATGGGTCTTACCCATATAGTTGGATCCTCGACGGTCTACATACAACATTTGTATATGAAGTCTACTTTAGACTTTATTGCTAACATCCATCTTTCCATGATATGATCTTCAGAAGCATCATCACATGAAGTCAGATCATTGTTAGATTTAACTGACACATGGAATTCATCCTCAAACTTATTTGAAGAGGTATTAATGTTTCATATTTAATTGTCTATTTAATTTCCGATTTCAGGAGCCTCATTATCTTCTCAAGATTAAATGAGTTCCTTTACTTCATTTTCATCTTGATTCTCAAGAGAGTCATCCTCTAAGAATCACATTCTCAGAGATGAGATCCTTTAAGAATCTCAAGGTCATAAAGTAGATATCCAATACCGTCCTTTATTTTCCTAATGAAGTAGCACTCTCCAGTGCCAAATTCCAGCTTACTCACGTGGAACCTTATTAAGGATATATAATGTAGTATCTACCACATATATATAGCAGGAAACTAAGAGATAATTATGCTAAGATTAATCATTGATCAAATCATGTCACACATGATCAATTGTATCTCCCTACAACTTTATTGAGTTAAGGTTCATCAGGAGGTTTGAGAAAGGAATGATATTCTCATCTCCATAAGATATTCCTTGAATTCATCTAATAGGTACAAGCTACCTTGGTTAGATCAAATTCATTTCATCTTCCTTCAAACATTGGTTCTAAACCAAAATTGTGAAATCTTTGAACATTTCAAAGGTTTTTAAGGTTAAGAGAAGAATTCTCATATCATATATAATCATCAATAGATATCACATATCCATAATGTTTATTATGATATAGATGATTCACATACATCAATATGTATGAGATCCTGAATACCTTGACATCTTAAATCTTTCCCAAAGGAGGGTGTATTGGACATTTAACTTTGAATACAATATTCAAAAGTATGAAAGTTTTCAAATTTTAGACATTCTAAAGTTTCATTTCTTACTTGTCCATTGATCTCATCAACAGACATATGTCCAAAACATGATGCCAGATCATTGTCAAATGATCTTTATCCTCCTATTGATCTTTAAAGGTTTAATTTTCAATATTAGAAATCTTAATGAACTATTCATTAATTTTCTAATTTAGCGGAGTCTACTATGTGTTAGATTACTATCTGCAATATATCCATCATAACTCTCTATGATAGGTTTATTCTAGAATTCATGTTTATTTCCATCATTTAGAAATAAACTATGAGTGTATTATAATATCCAGGTCACAGAGACATTCTCTAAGACTAAGGACTCCTACTGAAAAAATGAAGTCTATTGATCCAATGTAAATTGTTGCAACAATTGCATCACTTCCAATATGGATGACCATTAAACCTTAAGATCAAATTTCTAATATTCTAATACAGATGCAACCAATTGCAAGTGTCAATAGAAGATTGAGATACAATTATTAGGCTTTATCTTATCAAATAAGTAAGTCAATTTCAATGATTATATGTAGATTATTCTGATGTACTTTCTGGTTCCTTCTCTAAGGATTCTATATAGATTTGATAGTCATACTATCAACACATCAACTTATTGCAGTATTGGCATTCATCCAACTTTTTGGATGTCATATGGAAGTCACAGAAGTACAGTCAACTCTTTGACTATACTTCTTACTTGGGTCCAGCCCATGCTTCCACTGCGCTCCCTTTATCTATTAGCAACCATTGCTCAAGTCAAAGGATCTCTTATGTTGAAATCAAAAATTTTCAATATAAGAGTATTTCAACATTTATACATGTTTCATTCAATTCATACAATATGAATATTATGAAGCTTCATGAATGACTAGAGTATAGATAGTAGAATGATGACACTCATCGTATCTACATCCATTAAACTCTTAAAACTTAGGTTCAGGTAGGTACTCAAACAATTTGAATACATCATCTCATATAGAGACACCATTCTGCATAATGCAGTGAACAATGTCATTCATGAATATATGTCGAGAGCACATGTGTATGCCAGAACATCTTCTTATATTTTATAAGGATTATTTGATAATTACGATCATTATTAACATATCACTTCAAAAGTACATTCGATGAGATCAAGACTTATAGAGACATACAAACCCTAGGTTTTTAGTCCTATTGTCTATTTAATTGTCACTCCTCATTATTATGAGGAAACTTGCACATTGCAACCACATACATTATGTGTCGAATTGCAAGTACAATATCTGGATCATGGGTCCAATCCAAGATATTCTACTGGTTATTATTGAGTATAACATTGAGTGGGATTAAAGAAGGGTTATCTGAAATAAGAAATTTGCATAAACATATATAAATATATAATTTACATTGATTTAGGAATTTTTATATCAAATTTGTCTTGCCATGTCAACAATGAAAGTTCATTCCCTTAATTACTTTAAATGTAAGAGATATACTTACCATTATATCTCAAGCGAGATCTGGGATCTCCTTATCGTTGTTACATCCAAATAATAGAGAACCTGTAACTCGGATAAAAAAAAGCGGGAACACATTACTCCTTGCAAGTCCAACTTGCATTTCCCAATTCGGTCTTTAACACTCAGGCCAACCACCCCTAAGGTGATGTTGACCCGTCATCAATTGAACCAACCGTCAACAGGAATACACTCGCTAGGTGCAATCCAATATCGCCCCAATAATATGAGGACCTGATATTGGGGTCATTGCGCATACGTCCTTACTCTTTCGAGAAGCGACGAGCCCGATCCAAATGGATCATATGCAGGAGCTATCACTTCGGACAGGCGTCTCCTATATACAATATCTTGCGATGGAACCCTTCGCCTTGACCAGAGGCCATGGATGTCACTTATGTGATCCTCCACCTCATATTCAAATTTTAATCAATTATTATGAATCATATTCATATAATTAATTCTTCCAAGGGAAATACACATCGATTCATAATAAAGTTGTTTTAATTAGATTTAATTAACTTAATTACATTAAATTAATTATCAATCCAATTCAATCAACAAACTTGATTTTACTTGAATATATGGTATTATCTCAAAGTACATATTAATTCGAATTTTAATAATTAGAAAAATACATCATGATCTCTCGGGCATCATTCGTTCCCTACCCACTGTCATGGCCAGTACCGACGGGAGTGGGACAGACCGCAACCGATGCGACCCGCTACCCCAGTGATCCCCGACTAGACACCATATCTGCCTTAAGAAAAAAATAATGCCGAGCCAATCACTTTGTTCATGAGATGATCATCGGTTCTTCAACCGAAATTATACCATATAGTAACAATCAAAACATATTAATTATAAGGAAATTTGCTAGACAAACTCCCAATCCTATTCAAGCAAGTTGTTTAATGATTGTGTTTCCAATTATGATCTAGATCAAATCTAATCAATTTATTGGTTGAGGCCAAGTCAATTAAGGAAATAATCATTATTAAATATTTCTCAAATATTTTCCATAATTATTTCATGAAATTAACAATTAATTTCACTAATTGACAATCACATGGTTCTTGATTAGGAATGTAATTTCAGCAGTGATCCCTACTTACTAACATTAATATATCTCAATCAATTTAAATCCAAATTAGATGAAATCAATTTTCAAAGATTACTATTTTGATTTAGGACAGAACTTAAGTGATATTTCACCCATTTTAAGGCGAATCAAAATAGTAATTAACTCATTAATCATCCTAAGATTTGCAGTTCCCGCAACAATGAATACATGTTCATTAAAACGACCATATCTCGAGCAAACGGAATCCAAATTATGTAAACTCAGATCCTATTGTTTCCTTATTTAATGGGAAACAAAATACAATATTATTTTTGTTTTTAAACAATTTAAACAGGTCCGAAAATAATCACTAAACAGAGACGCGAAAATGAAATGCGACAAAAACTTTCGCAAGCTTAACAAACTCCAAGTCGTCCTAGGTTTACGGATCGTATCCAAAACCATCGACCTAAGGCTCTGATACCACTTGAAGGATATGGGATAATCCTCAAGCGCATCACGGAAGCGTGAACGTCGTATCGAATACGACGAGGAACGACTAGTCGGACTAGTTGTTCTATGTAGCAGAAATTAAAATTTTTTCATGTGACGAAACCACATGATCCAAGAACACTTCTCGAATCATATCGTCTAAACCACAAACAAGTAGTAGGATTACCTCTTGAAGCGTGATTGCGATCGAATCTCTAAACAAAGAGGCCTCCTGTCTCAAGTCCGATCCGATGAAGGAGACGCTTGCGAGCGTGTTGATCAAACACATGCTTCTCGCAATCCATGTTGATTATCCAAGAGGCGGATCTCCTGATCTCGACACACGAGATCCGACGTCTTCTTCACGAGCGAGGCGCACTGAAGGAGATGGAGATTTACGAGCAAACGATTGGGCAGCATAATGACGACGCTGCGACTATGGAGACTCCCTCTAGGGCATCCATGGTGGACAGCCATATGAGAGGGACAGAGAGAGTAGGCATGTAGAGAGAAAGAGAGAGAGAGAGAGAGAGAGTTATGTTCTCATTGTGTAAAGAAGAGCAAAGGGGTGCCCTTCTATTTATAACATTTTGAGATCCATGGATCTCAATCCATGGGCAACGCAAATCCAATGGCTCTCATTGATTTGTATTTATTTTAATGGCCAAGATTTGTGTTGGTAAAAATCAACAACAATTAGTTTAATTTAGATTAAATATATATTGATTAATCAATAAAATTAAATCACCTAATTAAATCAAGATCTCATGGAGATCATAGGAGAGAGAGTGCCTCCTTCTATGTCGGAAGGAGGGGACGACCACACATTCCTAATAGGAGTGGTGTCCGTCCACTCCATATATATAGAAGGTGGCTCTCATCTCTATAATGCAATCTCCAAGATTATGCAACAACTTTTGTTGCAAATTATTCTATAAAAATAATTCACAATTATTTTGTAGACATTGCAATCTTGCCATTGAAAAATTAGTGAATCATATTCACAACCCAAAATAAAATGTAAATAACATTTTCAATTTAATATCTAATGTGAATCTAATTCACATCAACATTTAATTAACAAATGTAAATTACAAATAGCTCTCTCTTATATATTATAAATCACATTTATAATATATGTGATTAACATGGATAGTGCTATCCACATTATTCAATATCCATGATAAGTAGATCACATTTAATCATCTTGGATCTCTATTCTCATGTGCCCAAATAATATGAATCACGTTCATATTATTTACATCTTTGATAATTAAATAACGTTTAATTATCTAAGATAAATCTCCTTATAATATGAATCAAATTCATATTATTCGTGATAATTAAATCACATTTAATTTTCCATTTTCTCAATGCTCGGATACATATTATCAACAATGAAATTATCCTGAACCCTTTCAAGGATAATGCGCTTTCTCCGCAAATACTATGAGATAAGGACATGACGATTGTATTGTTCTACATATAGTAACTTGGATATTGAGATCACATCTCAAATCCAGATCTCGGGCCTCCCATAGATGCTTGATTAAATCAAGACCGCAAATCTAATCTTATCATTGCATCTGAATCACATTCAGATCAATGTCCAACATTTGGACTAAGATTTGATTTCTTCTCTACTGAGAGGAGTCACTAAAATCCAGATCCGTTTCATCACTCCCTATGAATGGAAGCGTCATGGTTATAAAACAGTTTATGATCACATGACCCTCAGGTATTCCCAATACCTGTACATCCTACATACTGGAAGATTCAGAATAAATCTAAAGTATAAGATCAATTTTACACTGTCTACTTTAGAGTTTTATCATTAAGTTTCTCATTCGATCATTGGGAGTCGGTATCGATCATATACTTTCCAAAAGCATATATCATACCTAGGTCTTGATCATATACTTTCCAAAAGTATATATCAAACCTACAAATTCAGTCAAGCTTCCAAAGCGAGATGACCGTGCACGGATTTTGGTTCTCCCCTATCTCTCATGAGTGAGCTCATGTCTTCCAGTTCAGTAATGAATATGTCTGATCCCCTTAAGAGATCGTATTAATATTATGTCCTTACATGCATACCAGAGCGCCGGTGTATAGACCTTGATTAGGTCATCAACCTATTAGTCTGCCAAATGTACATATCTAGACATATAGTAACACATCTGTCTCTGGTCAGAGGATGCGTGCCTATATCGTTACAGCTTACGTTATAGGACTTTGGTTATCTCGGTCTCGTTAAGTCAACTCTTTGACCTAACTAATCTGACACATCCGAATCTCTATTCCTATGTAGAGGACATGCATCAAAAGTCGGTCAGATATCAGCCTAAATGAGAAAGGATTGCCATCTCCTACTCAGGCTGGAGATCACCTCTCAACAATCATTTGACGGTGCTTGATGAGTCCTCAATCTAACTCTTTTCATATTCATCCAAGCACCAGCCTCTATGATTCAATAATTGAATCAACAGTTGTATGATCATTAAGATGGCCATGGTACATAACCCTAATTGTGACGTCCCTCCCTAGGGATCCAGATACTCAGCAATTACACATCCACACATACGATTCTACATTCGAAATACCAAGCTGTAACAACCATGCAGGAGAAAAGTAAAGAAAGAAACACTGTATTTTTTTCCATTCCATTTTCATTCCATTCATGCATCATGTCCACAAAAAGATTATACAATGCCGTAGAAATGTAGCTACATGTATGGATACATCATCTTGTCTCTCAAAAATAACTACATGTACAAAAACTCAAAGAGAAGGACCACATTGTACCACAAAAGAGCGCTGCAACAAGTCAACTACAGCCACTTACTACCGCGGTTGCTGCTCCTGTAAACCTGCCGAATTCACGCAATAGGTTTATGAGCAAAGCGCCCAATACGGATATAAAAGAACAACTAGAAAGGTAAATAACAAGTGTACAACAAGATAGTTATGAGAACCCACAACTATAAACAACTTCCCCATTTCCATTATCCGCTAAGAAATGTCACCACCCAAACAACTACAATCCCACATAAAGAGACTTGTGACAACTTTACTTATAGTTCAAATCCACATATGAATATATATTGTACATAAATTGTAACCTCTAATAGAGTAGGACCACACTAGAAAAATAATATAAGTCCACATTCTATCAACCGCGTTCACAACAGAAGGGCGGGATTTGATTCAACACATTTGATCCTGGCCAATTGTTACTAATTAAATAGTTTTACGGCTTTTATTTAATAAGACTCGGTATCTTTCCTCACAAAGGTGAATCTGGGTACTTATATGTGGGGCCAACACATATAAGTACCTAGAATGACATGCGTAAGGAAAGATGAACTTGGACTGTAGTTTAATGCTGGTTAGGGTCACAACTCACACCACATGTTAGTAACACACATTCTCAAGAGAAGTCACATAGAGCCCGTAGGCCTCATCGCCAGGCGGAGATCACACAGAACACAACGCAACACAAAGCACAAGGCGTTAACCACTCGACGTCATGGCGGAAAAATCACTAAGACGCCAAAAGAATCACTAAGTAGTGCACATAACACACGGTGAGCTAAAGCACCACTAAACTCACGACCGAGTTATTTACGGTTGTCCAAGACTCCATCCGAGTTTCCAAAAAGGCATGCTTCTCCTTAGAGGATTACTTCTTTTATTAGTAGATTTAATCACCAAGTTGATTCATATAAGACCACTTAGGCACTATGCCAACATGAATCGAAAAGCTTCCATGGCTAATCACTATTTTCATTACATTATGTACATAATCGAGCCACTAAGTCAAGGTAATGCACATAAGGAATCCAAGCCACTAAGGTCCTTTAAATCATCAAGATAAATTACGTGTCCCTTCCTCCTTTCAACAATGTACCTATGATTGAGATTGCAAGGTAGCCCATTTACTATTTTTATCAACCCATGATTATTTCTCGGATATATAACAAAGTTAAGATGGGATATACTACCATGTAAAGGTTGTAGCACATATTCAACATAGATCTTGGGCGTACCATCGTAACTGATGTGGACAATCTTCTTAACCACAATAAAATAATAAATAACAAGATCCACTGCTAGAATTCAACATATAACTAGAAAAATTTAGAAAATAAGGGCGGTGAATTTATTTCAAATGTACCACATTAAAATATATGAAAGGAAAATCCAGAAGCTCTCTTTATTTAAATATTTCTTATTTCTATTATAGTAATTGTACACGATAGTTCTTGCCATTTAAACTATTCACATGTTACAATTTTATCTCCATACTTACGATGTCCAACTTTATTATCCCTAATTCCCTTCTGCACCATTAAAGGATCATGATTGAGAAAGGCTCCAACCCGACCTAATCTATTATGGGTTGAGTTCTCTTCTTGATCGGAAACTAACTGCCCAGTCTATAAGCCCACAAGCATATTCTATTCATCTTTCCTTGTGGAGTATGATCCACTCAAGAGATCATCGCATTCCCACTGGAGGTAATTTTACATCCATTCATTCTTTATAAATTTGAGGCAACCACTCATCACCTGACACAAAGGAACAAACCCGTCTGAAATAAATTGTATCAAATATCCCCGTCCTCAAGTTTCATGATTTGCACATTTTTACATATTAAGAAATTCCAATAGGCTTGTAAAGGTGATGTGATATGAAAAAATGCATGATAAACACTATTGCCATCACGTTGGCTTTTGCATAGAACCATTTGGAACCAATTCAAGCCGTGTGTCTGTATCATAGTAGAGAAGAAGGAGCCAAACATGACTAACATGCAGAGAAAAGATCACCATCCATAAACACAATAACTTAAGGAATGTAAGGCTGCCCCCAAGCATGCAAACATTTGAGGCCCCGTTGTACACTAAGAGGGGATATTTAGGATAGTGAGGACTTCAGTGACCACAATCAGGAAGGTAAGGACCATATGAAAACTAGAGACACATAAGGCTCCTACCAATAACCTGGGTCTTAGAAGCAGAACTTCATCATTTGTAGAACAAATTAGAAGCAATGAGGAAAATAATATGGATACCCAGCACAAAGTGGAATCAACCACAAGGAAAAACAGATCTACATGGTGCACACTTAACCGGTCCCCACCAGCGAATCCCGGATCATCACAACCATTCCCAATCACTATTGCAGGGCAACACAACCCCAAACCACGCCAGCACCTCTCGGACGCATTTTTAGGAACTTAAACGTCCCAGAAGATCTTTAATCACAGTGGTTTATTTACATTTCGGGTCTTTCTGGTTGCATGGTTATCCCATGGTCAACTTTGAATTCAAAAGAATTAAAATTGTCCAACCGACCTTAGGAATTATTATATATCCCATTAACCTTAAAGAACATAAGATATGATATTATTTTACTACTTGAGAACCACATTAAAACTTTCAACGCCTTCCAAAAAAGAGAAAATGTCCAGGAGCCTACTCGATGTCAATATCGAGTAAATAGTCTGGAGGTGGTAGAGCCAAAATAATGGCAGATGCAAACATGCATGAGAAACACTCTGGAGCAAACAATATTAGTGACCATTGAATAGATGGCGAATCAAACATGAATATTGATCCAATGAATAGGGCAGAACAGATCGCAGAAACTGGTAAGCGAACAGACTAAGCTAATTAGGTGTGTTGCCACACTGAGGGCCGGTTTGGTTACAGGGTAGGGCAGGGTTGGCCCAACCCTGATTACTATTCATAAGGGTACTTCCTACTCACAGATTACTATTCTCCCATCCCAACCCAGCCCAACCCAACCCTGCCCAACCCTGCAACCAAACAGTACAACAAACACAGCCTACAAGAAACACAAGGACAAGGAGAAAACATAGTGAACTAGCCCTGCATTCAACAGATCAAAGTTCTCACGAGGAACCGAAATTGAGCAGAATAAAGATGTGAGTTTTGACTGCATGCACACATGTGCGGAAATCTAACACGATACGACCTTGAAATCAAAACCCAACCTATAAATCTAACCAAGAAACCCAACTTTCTACCTGAGGGAAACGACAATGCGGAAAACGACAGTAAGTGGAGGAGATCCGTACCTTGTTGAGGCGAGAAACAAGTCTCCCGCGACGCGCTCTTCGTGTTGGTGCCTATGGTTTCATGATCGGGCACTCCGGCAACCTCGGGCGGCTCCAGCGAGCTCCAGGGCGGAGCTCCAGCGGCCTGCGAGGTGGGGAATAGGGTTTGGTCGACCTAGCCCTAACCAAGTCCTATTTTATATCCGGGTTTGGTAAGTCGGATCCGGGTTCGGATCCGAACCCGATTACTGACCTACAATCGTAAAATGACCATAACTCCCTCATCCGATATCGGATTTCAACGTTCTTGGTACCGTTGGAAAGATCTCGACGAGCACTACATGATAGACTTCTCATTTGAATTTTTTAAACAATATGTAAGTACAGTTTTTGCAATTAAGCCCAGACTTTAGAAATTTTTGCAATTAGTCCCTGTAAGGATTTCAGGGTTTTACATCATAAAAATCTCAAAGAAAGTCTCGTCCTCGAGACTTGGTGTGTGATCCTACTAGTCTCGTACTCATGTGATCCATAAAAATCTCAAAGAAAAGGATGAAACCCATAAAAATCTCAAAAAGAGTCAAACTCGGGGTTTCGGACTTCTATACTAGTGAGCAAACGAGGTAACTTATCCATGATAACTGTCCGTAGGTTCCCAATACAAAACAAGAGTATGACAAAAGGTGAAACAAATTGTGAAATAAAATTCTTTATATGGAAACCATACCTTGGACAGCTGAAACTGAGGCAGGGGCATGTTCCTGGGTGACGACATTCAACTGCCCTCGTTGTGCTGGTAAAGAAGTGGATCCTGCTGCACTATGTGTCTGTTGTGGCAGAGGGTGATGGTAACTTCCACCTCTACGATGAAAACCTGACTCATGTGTATATGATAATTTGTTGGGCCTCGCAGTCTGCTGAGCTGTATCCGAACCACTAGCCCGTTTGGGACAATATGCTATGAAATGACCAGGCTGACGACAATGGAAACAAACTCGCAATGAGAACGATCCTCCCGAAGCCATATTGTCTCCTTGCGATTGGCGGCCTTGTGGGTATACTGAAGGTCGGGAAGATGCTGCACCACGACTATCCAAAGCTTGTCCCAAAGTGTGATATGATAAAGAACCTGTGGTAGTTGGGGCTGCTGCAAAATTCGTGGAAACGATGATTTCTGCGAGAACGGAGAGAATCTCGATGTGATGTTCTATTAACTGTGTCTGTCCTACAGGTTGTCTTCTATGAGTAGCCTCCCACCTTGTTACCTTTGTTGTCACCTCCTTGATAGAGGTGAGGTCCAAGGTAGACTAACGATCTTGTACTTCTCTCATGCCACGGATGAACTTCTGCAAATTCTCTCGTGGGTAGGCTGTAGTGGTTGGAGAGTGGCGTGCAAGCTCAGTATAACGGATCAGATACTCCTGAGCTGTCATGGAGTCCTGTTTCAGCTCTGCAAACTCTCTCTTCCTCTCTTCAACCCAATGGTCTGGATAGAACTCTTCATGAAACTCGTCCACAAATATCTCCCAAGTTATCGGCTCTGTGAGGTGCTCCTTGATAGCATTCCACCATCTCTCAGCATATCCAACCAATGAAAATTACGCAAAAGTAAGCCAACTATCTGCTGGAGCATGGATAATCCGTAGCACCTTCGACACATGCTCCATCCACAACTCCGCGTCAACTGCTGTAGTGGTGCCAAGAAATTGTGGTATCTAGGATCTCTGGTAGGCAGCATATGTAGTATGATGCTTTTGCAATGCATCCAGATCCTCATCTCCTTCTGAATCTAGTGATGGCATCGGATTTACGTTGGACTCCTCCCTTGAAGGTCTGTAGGAGGGATCAGATTGCTCTTGGAGCCTCTGCTCTAGCTGCTCCTAGCGCTGCTGGATGCCCTGAACGGCCTGAACCTACAGGACCAATTGCTGTGCCACATCAGGGTCAACTCATGGCAGCATGGTTTTGCACGAGAACCATAACATTAATATTTTTTACCTTTGAGAGACGTGTGGACATGTAACTAAATCTACTAATCTCCTAAGACTCGTGTAGGCTCAAGAGCCATACACTATCCGTACTTCGAATACCACATAAGAATCGTATCTGTGAAGTGTATTGGAGTATCATTGCTCTGATATCATGCTGTGGCGTCCCTCCCCAGGGATCCGGATACGCAGCAATTACACATCCACACATACGTTCTACATTCGAAATACCAAGCTGTAACAACCATGCAGGAGAAAAGTAAAGAAAGAAACACTTTATTTTTTTTCCATTCCATTTTCATTCCATTCATGCATCATGTCCACAAAAAGATTATACAGTGCCGTAGAAATGTAGCTACATGTATGGATACATCATCTTGTCTCTCAAAAATAACTACATGTACAAAAACTCAAAGAGAAGGATCACATTGTACCACAAAAGAGCGCTGCAACAAGTGAACTACAGCCGCTTACTGCCGCGGCTGCTGCTCCTGTAAACCTACCGAATTCATGCAATTGATTTATGAGCAAAGCGTCCAATACGGATATAAAAGAACAACTAGAAAGGAAAATAACAAGTGTACAACAAGATAGTTATGAGAACCCACAACTATAAACAACTTCCCCATTTCCATTATCCGCTAAGAAATGTCACCACCCAAAGAACTACAATCCCACATAAAGAGACTTGTCACAACTTTACTTATAGTTCAAATCCACATATGAATATATATTGCACATAAATTGTAACTTCTAATAGAGTAGGACCACACTAGAAAAATAATATAAGTCCACATTCTATCAATCGGGTTCACAACAGAAGGGCGTGATTTGATTCAACACATTTGATCCTGGCCAATTGTTACTAATTAAATATTTTTACGGCTTTTTATTTAATAAGACTCGGTATCTTTCCTCACAAAGGTGAATCCGGGTACTTATACGTGGGGCCAACACGTATAAGTACCTAGAAGTTACGTGCGTAAGGAAAGATGAGCTTGGATTTTAGTTTAATGCTGCTTAGGGTCACAACTCACACCCCATGTTAGTAACACACATTCTTAAGAGAAGTCACATAGAGCCCGTAGGCCTCATCGCCAGGCGGAGATTACACAGAACACAACGCAACACAAAGCACAAGGCGCAAATCACTCGACGCCATTGCGGAAAAATCACTAAGACGCCAAAAGAATCACTAAGTAGTGCACATAACACGGTGAGCTAAAGCTCCACTAAACTCACGACCGGATTATTTACGGTTGTCCAAGACTCCATCCAAGTTTCCAAGGAGGCATGCTTCTCCTTAGAAGATTACTTCTTTTATTAGTAGATTTAATCACCAAGTTGATTCATATAAGACCATTTTAGGCACTATGCCAACAAGAATCGAAAAGCTTCCATGGCTAATCACTATTTTCATTACAATATGTACATAATCGAGCCACTAAGTCAAGGTAATGCACATAAGGAATCCAAGCCACTAAGGTCCTTTAAATCATCAAGATAAATTACGTGTCCCTTCCTCCTTTCAACAATGTACCTATGATTGAGATTGCAAGGTAGCCCATTTACTAATTTTATCAACCCATGATTATTTCTCGGATATATAACAAAGTTAAGATGGGATATACTACCATGTAAAGGTTGTAGCACATATTCATCGTAGATCTTGGGCGTACCATCCCAGCTGATGTGGACAATCTTCTTAACCACAATAAAATAATAAATAACAAGATCCACTGCTAGAATTCAACATATAACTAGAAAAATTTAGAATAGAAGGACGGTGAATTTATTTCAAATGTACCACATTAAAATATATGAAAGGAAAATCCAGAAGCTCTCTCTATTTAAATATTTCTTATTTCTATTAGAGTAATTGTACATGATAGTTCTTGCCATTTAAACTATTCACATGTTACAATTTTATCTCCATACTTACGATGTCCAACTTTATTATCCCTAATTTCTTTCTGCACCATTAAAGGATCATGATTGAGAAAGGCTCCAACCCGACCTAATCTATTATGGGTTGAGTTCTCTTCTTGATCGGAAACTAACTGCCCAGTCTATAAGCCCACAAGCATATTCTATTCATCTTTCCTTGTGGAGTATGATCCACTCAAGAGATCATCGCATTCCCACTGCAGGTAATTTTACATCCATTCATTCTTTATAAATTTGAAGCAACCACTCATCACCTGACACCAAGGAACAAACCCGTCGAAAAAAATTGTATCAAATATCCCCATCCTCAAGTTTCATGATTTGCACATTTTTACATATTAAGAAATTCTAATAAGCTTGTAAAGGTGATGTGATATGAAAAAATGCATGATAAACACTACTGCCATCACGTTGGCTTTTGCATAGAACCATTTGGAACCAATTCAAAACGTGTGTGTGTATCATAGTAGAGAAGAAGGAGCCAAACATGACTAACATGCAGAGAAAAGATCACCATCCATAAATACAATAACTTAAGGAATGTAAGGCTGCCCCCAAGCATGCAAACATTTGAGGTCCTGTTGTACACTAAGAGGGGATATTTAGGACAGTGAGGACTTCAGTGACCACAATCAGGAAGACAAGGACCATATGAAAACTAGAGACACATAAGGCTCCTACCAATAACTTGGGTCTTAGAAGCAGAACTTCATCATTTGTAGAACAAATTAGAAGCAATGAGAAAAATAATATGGATACCCAGCACAAAGAGGGATCAACCACAAGCAAAAACAGATCTACATGGTGCACTCTTAACCGGTCCCCACCAACGAATCTCGGATCATCACAACCATTCCCAATCACTATTGCAGGGCAACACAACTCCAAACCATGCCAGCACCTCTCAGACGCATTTTTAGGAACTTAAACGTCCCAGAAGGTCCTTAATCACAGTGGTTTATTTACATTCTGGGTCTTTCTGGTTGCATGGTTATCCCATGGTCAACTTTGAATTCAAAAGAATTAAAGTTGTCCAACCGACCTTAGGAATTAATATATATCCCATTAACCTTAAAGAACATAAGATATGATATCATTTTACTACTTGAGAACCACATTAAAACTTTCAACACCTTCCAAAAAAGAGAAAATGTCCAGGAGCCTACTCGATGTCAATATCGAGAAATAGTCTGGAGGTGGTAGAGCCAAAATAATGGCAGATGCAAACATGCACGAGAAACACTCTGGAGCAAACAATATTAGTGACCATCGAATAGATGGCGAATCAAACATGAATATTGATCCAATGAATAGGGCAGAACAGATCACAGAAACTGGTAAGCGAACAGACTAAGCTAATTAGGTGTGTTGCCACACTGAGAGAATACAAAAAACACAGCCTACAAGAAACATAAGGACAAGGAGAAAACATAGTGAACTAGCCCTGCATTCAACAGATCAAAGTTCTCACGAGGAACCGAAATTGAGCAGAATAAAGATGTGAGTTTTGACTGCATACACACATGTGCGGAAATCTAACATGATACGACCTTTAAATCAAAATCCAACCTATAAATCTAACCAAGAAACCCAACGTCCTACCTGAGGGAAACGACAATGCGGAAAACGACAGTAAGTGGAGGAGATCCGTACCTTGTTGAGGTGAGAAACAAGTCCCCCGCGACGCGCTCTTCGCGTTGGTGCCTATGGTTTCACGATCGGGCACTCCGGCAACCTCGGGCGGCTCCGGCGAGCTCCAGGGCGGAGCTCCGGCGGCCTGAGAGGTGGGGAATAGGGTTTGGTCGACCTAGCCCTAACCAAGTCCTATTTTATATCCGGGTTTGGTAAGTCGGATCCGGGTTCGGATCCGGACCTGATTACTGACCTACAATCGTAAAATGACCATAACTCCCTCATCCGATATCGGATTTCGACGTTCTTGGTACCGTTGGAAAAATCTCGACGAGCACTACATGATAGACTTCTCATTTGAATTTTTCAATCACTGTGTAAGTACAGTTTTTGCAATTAAGCCCAGACTTTATAAAATTTTTGCAATTTAGTCCCTGTAATGATTTCCGGGTTTTACATCATAAAAATCTCAAAGAAAGTCTCGTCCTCGAGACTTGGTGTGTGATACTACTAGTCTCGTACTCGTGTGATCCATAAAAATCTCACAGAAAAGGATGAAACCCATAAAAATCTCAAAAAGAGTCAAACTCGGGGTTTCGGACATCTATACTAGTGAGCAAACGAGGTAACTTATCCATGATAACTGTCTGTAGGTTCCCAATACAAAACAAGAGTATGACAAAAGGTGAAAAAAATTGTGAAATAAAATTCCTTATATGGAAACCATACCTTGGACAGCTGAAACTGGGGGAGGGGCCAGTTCCTGGGTGACGACATTCAACTACCCTCGTTGTGCTGGTAAAGAAGTGGATCCTGCTGCACTATGTGTCTGTTGTGGCAGAGGGTGCTGGTAACTTCCACCTCTACGATGAAAACCTGACTCATGTGTATATGATAATTTGTTGGGCCTCGCAGTCTGTTGAGTTGTATCCGAACCACTAGCCCGTTTGGGACAATATGCTATGAAATGACCAGGCTGACGGCAATGGAAACAAACTCGCAATGAGAACGATCCTCCCGAAGCCATATTGTCTCCTTGTGATTGGCGGCCTTATGGGTGTACTGGAGGTCGGGAAGATGCTGCACCACGACTATCCAAAGCTTGTCCCAAAGTGTGATACGATAAAGAACCTGTGGTAGTTGGGGCTGCTGCAAAAGGATGGAAACGATGATTTCTGCGAGAATGGAGAGAATCTCGATGTGATGTTCTATTAATTGTGTCTGTCCTACAGGCTGTCTTCTCTGAGTAGCCTCCCACCTTGTTACCTTTGTTGTCACCTCCTTGATAGAGGTGAGGTCCAAGGTAGACTAACGGTCTTGTACTTCTCTCATGCCAGGGATGAACTTCTGCAAATTCTCTCGTGGGTAGGCTGTAGTGGTTGGAGAGTGGCGTGCAAGCTCAGTATAACGGATCAGATACTCCTGAGCTGTCATGGAGTCTTGTTTCAGCTCTGCAAACTCTCTCCTCCTCTCTTCAACCCAATGGTCTGGATAGAACTCTTCGCGAAACTAGTCCACAAATATCTCCCAAGTAATCGGCTCTGTGAGGTGCTCCTTGATAGCATTCCACCATCTCTCAGCATATCCAACCAATGAAAATTCCGCAAAAGTAAGCCAACTATCTGCTGGAGCATGGATAATCCGTAGCACCTTCGACACATGCTCCATCCACAACTCCGCGTCAACTGCTGTAGTGGTGCCAAGGAATTGTGGTATCTAGGATCTCTGGTAGGCAGCATATGTAGTATGATGCTTTTGCAATGCATCCAGATCCTCATCTCCTTCTGAATCTAGTGATGGCATCGGATTTACGCTGGACTCCTCCCTTGAAGGTTTGTAGGAGGGATCAGATTGCTCTTGGAGCCTCTGCTCTAGCTGCTCCTAGCGCTGCTGGATGCCCTGAACGGCCTGAACCTGCAAGACCAACTGCTGTGCCACATCAGGGTCAACTCCTGGCAGCATGGTTTTGCACGAGAACCATAACATTAATATTTTTTACCTTTGAGAGATGTGTGGACATGTAACTAAATCTACTAATCTCCTGAGACTCGTGTAGGCTCAAGAGCCATACACTATCCGTACTTCGAATACCACATAAGAATCGTATCTGTGAAGTGTATTGGAGTATCATTGCTCTGATACCATGCTGTGACATCCCTCCCCAGGGATCCGGATACGCAGCAATTACACATCCACACATACGATTCTACATTCGAAATACCAAGCTGTAACAACCATGCAGGAGAAAAGTAAAGAAAGAAGCACTTTATTTTTTGTCCATTCCATTTTCATTCCATTCATGCATCATGTCCACAAAAAGATTATACAATACCGTAGAAATGTAGCTACATGTATGGATACATCATCTTGTCTCTCAAAAATAACTGCATGTACAAAAACTCAAAGAGAAGGACCACATTGTACCACAAAAGAGCGCTGCAACAAGTCAACTACAGCCGCTTACTGCCGCGGCTGCTGCTCCTGTAAACCTACCGAATTCACGCAATTGGTTTATGAGCAAAGTGCCCAATACGGATATAAAAGAACAACTAGAAAGGTAAATAACAAGTGTACAACAAGATAGTTATGAGAACCCACAACTATAAACAACTTCCCCATTTCCATTATCCGCTAAGAAATGTCACCACCCAAAGAACTACAATCCCACATAAAGAGATTTGTCACAACTTTACTTATAGTTCAAATCCACATATGAATATATATTGTACATAAATTGTAACTTCTAATAGAGTAGGACCACACTAGAAAAATAATATAAGTCCACATTCTATCAACCGGGTTCACAACAGAAGGGCGGGATTTGATTCAACACATTTGATCCTGGCCAATTGTTACTAATTAAATAGTTTTACGGCTTTTTATTTAATAAGACTCGGTATCTTTCCTCACAAAGGTGAATCAGGGTACTTATACGTGGGGCCAACACGTATAAGTACCTAGAAGTTACGTGCGTAAGGAAAGATGAGTTTGGATTTTAGTTTAATGCTGCTTAGGGTCACAACTCACACCCCATGTTAGTAACACACATTCTTAAGAGAAGTCACATAGAGCCCGTAGGCCTCATCGCCAGGCGGAGATCACACGGAACACAACGCAACACAAAGCACAAGGCGCAAACCACTCGACGCCATTGCGGAAAAATCACTAAGACGCCAAAAGAATCACTAAGTAGTGCACATAACACACGGTGAGCTAAAGCAGCGCTAAACTCACGACCGGATTATTTACAGTTGTCCAAGACTCCATCCAAGTTTCCAAGGAGGCATGCTTCTCCTTAGAAGATTACTTCTTTTATTAGTAGATTTAATCACCAAGTTGATTCATATAAGACCATTTTAGGCACTATGCCAACATGAATCGAAAAGCTTCTTCCTTTCAACAATGTACCTATTATTGAGATTGCAAGGTAGCCCATTTACTATTTTTATCAACCCATGATTATTTCTCGGATATATAACAAAGTTAAGATGGGATATATACTACAATGTAAAGGTTGTAGCACATATTCAACATAGATCTTGGGTGTACCATCCCAACTGATGTGGACAATCTTCTTAACCACAATAAAATAATAAATAACAAGATCCACTGCTAGAATTCAACATATAACTAGAAAAATTTAGAAAAGAAGGGCGGTGAATTTATTTCAAATGTACCACATTAAAATATATGAAAGGAAAATCCAAAAGCTCTCTCTATTTAAATATTTCTTATTTCTATTATAGTAATTGTACACGATAGTTCTTGCCATTTAAACTATTCACATGTTACAATTTTATCTCCATACTTACGATGTCCAACTTTATTATCCCTAATTCCTTTCTGCACCATTAAAGGATCATGATTGAGAAAGGCTCCAACCCGACCTAATCTATTATGGGTTGAGTTCTCTTCTTGATCGGAAACTAACTGCCCAGTCTATAAGCCCACAAGCATATTCTATTCATCTTTCCTTGTGGAGTATGATCCACTCAAGAGATCATCGCATTCCCACTGGAGGTAATTTTACATCCATTCATTCTTTATAAATTTGACGCAACCACTCATCACCTGACACCAAGGAACAAACCTGTCTGAAATAAATTGTATCAAATATCCCCATCCACAAGTTTCATGATTTGCACATTTTTACATATTAAGAAATTCTAATTGGCTTGTAAAGGTGATGTGATATGAAAAAATGCATGATAAACACTACTTCCATCACGTTGGGTTTTGCATAGAACCATTTGGAACCAATTCAAGCCGTGTGTGTGTGTATCATAGTAGAGAAGAAGGAGCCAAACATGACTAACATGCAGAGAAAAAATCACCATCCATAAACACAATAACTTAAGGAATGTAAGGCTTCCCCCACGCATGCAAACATTTGAGGCCCTGTTGTACACTAAGAGGGGATATTTAGGACAGTGAGGACTTCAGTGACCACAATCAGGAAGGCAAGGACCATATGAAAACTAGAGACACATAAGGCTCCTTCCAATAACCTGGGTCTTAGAAGCAGAACTTCATCATTTGTAGAACAAATTAGAAGCAATGAGGAAAATAATATGGATACCCAGCACAAAAAGGGATCAACCACAAGGAAAAACAGATCTACATGGTGCACTCTTAACCGGTCCCCACCAGCGAATCCCGGATCATCACAACCATTCCCAATCACTATTGCAGGGCAACACAACCCCAAACCACGCCAGCACCTCTCGGACGCATTTTTAGGAACTTAAACGTCCCAGAAGGTCCTTAATCACAGTGGTTTATTTACATTCTGGGTCTTTCTGGTTGGATGGTTATCCCATGGTCAACTTTGAATTCAAAAGAATTAAAGTTGTCCAACCGACCTTAGGAATTAATATATATCCCATTAACCTTAAAGAACATAAGATATGATATTATTTTACAACTTGAGAACCACATTAAAACTTTCAACACCTTCCAAAAAAGAGAAAATGTCCAGGAGCCTACTCGATGTCAATATCGAGTAAATAGTCTGGAGGTGGTAGAGCCAAAATAATGGCAGATGCAAACATGCACGAGAAACACTCTGGAGCAAACAATATTAGTGACCATCGAATAGATGGCGAATCAAACATGAATATTGATCCAATGAATAGGGCAGAACAGATCGCAGAAACTGGTAAGCGAACAGACTAAGCTAATTAGGTGTGTTGCCACACTAAGGGCCTGTTTGGTTACAGGGTTGGGCAGGGTTGGCCCAACCCTGATTACTATTCACAAGGGTACTTCCTCCTCACAGATTACTATTCACCCATCCCAACCCAGCCCAACCCAACCCTGCCCAACCCTGCAACCAAATAGTACAACAAACACAGCCTACAAGAAACACAAGGACAAGGAGAAAACATAGTGAACTAGCCCTGCATTCAACAGATCAAAGTTCTCACGAGGAACTGAAATTGAGCCGAATAAAAATGTGAGTTTTGACTGCATGCACACATGTGCGGAAATCTAACACGATACGGCCTTCAAATCAAAACCCAACCTATAAATCTAACCAAGAAACCCAACGTACTACCTGAGGGAAAGGAAAATGCAGAAAACAACAGCAAGTGGAGGAGATCCGTACCTTGTTGAGGCGAGAAACGAGTCCCCCGCGACGCGCTCTTCGCGTTGGTGCCTTTGGTTTCACGATCGGGCACTCCGGCGACCTCGAGCGGCTCCGGCGAGCTCCGGGGTGGAGCTCCGGCAGCCTGAGAGGTGGGGAATAGGGTTTGGTCAACCTAGCCATTACTAAGTCCTATTTTATATCTGGGTTTGGTATGTCAAATCCGGGTTCGGATCCGGACCCGATTACTGACCTACAATCATAAAATGATCATAACTCCCTCATCCGATATCGGATTTCGACGTTCTTGGTACCGTTGGAAAGATCTCGACGAGCACTACACGATAGATTTCTCATTTGAATTTTTTGAATACTGTGTAAGTGCAGTTTTTGTAATTAAGCCCAGACTTTACAAATTTTTGCAATTTAGTCCATGTAAGGGTTTCGGGGTTTTACACTAATTGTACTGAGCGACCTATTATGCAAATTATTTATTCTTCATTTCATATTAGAGAATGACATTCACAATAACATTTATTGCATAATGGCTCGCCATTGGCTCGCATGTCCAACATAGGTTTTGGAAACCTGTGAAGAAGATGGCTCACCGAAACAATCGTCATACAAAAGAGGAGTGGGGACACCAAAAGACTGCTAATACGCCATGAGCTGGCGCATCTCATCAGAAACATGCTCCGAATAGTTCGGCCAAATCGAAGGTAAAGGGGACTGTGACGAGGACGGGCGATCGGATTGCTGAGATCCATGTAAACCTCCACATCCAAAACCAGACATGTTTATATAATAATGGAAGTTTCTCATTCGATCATTGGGAGTCGGTATCGATCATATACTTTCCAAAAGCATATATCATACCTAGGTCATGATCATATACTTTCCAAAAGTATATATCAAACCTACAAATTCAGTCAAGCTTCCAAAGCGAGATGACCGTGCACGGATTTTGTTCTCCCCAATCTCTCATGAGTGAGCTCATGTCTTCCGGTTGAGCAATGAACCTGTATGATTCCCTTGAGAGATCGTACTACTCATATGCCCTTACATGCATACCAGCGCATCGGTGTATAGACCTTGATTAGGTCATCAACCTATTGGTCTGCCAAATGTACATACCTAGATATATAGTAACACATCTGTCTCCGATCAGAGGATGCATGCCTATATCGTTACAGCTTACGTTATAGGACTTTGGTTATCTCGGTCTCGTTAAGTCAACTCTTTGACCTAACTAATCTGACACCTCCGAATATCTATTCCTATGTAGAGGACCTGCATCAAAAGTCGGTCAGATATCAGCCTAAATGAGAAAGGATTGCCATCTCCTACTCAAGCTGGAGATCATCTCTCAACAATCATTTGACGGTGCTTGATGAGTCCTCAATCTAACTCTTTAGATATTCATCCAAGCACCAGCCTCTATGATTCAATAATTGAATCAACAGTTGTATGATCATTAAGATGGCCATGGTACATAACCCTAATTGTACTGAGCGAACTATTATGCAAATTATTTATTCTTCATTTCATATTAGGGAATGACATTCACAATAACATTAATTGCATAATGGCTCTCCATGGGCTCGCATATCCTACGTAGGTCTCGAAAACTTGTGAAGAAGATGGCTCGCCGAAACAATCATCATACAAAGGAGGAGTGGGGACACCAAAAGACTGCTAATAGGCCATGAGCTGGCGCATCTCATCAGAAACATGCTCCGAATAGTTCGGTCGAGTCGAAGGTAAAGGGGACGGTGACGAGGACGGGCGATCGGACTACTGTGATCCATGTAAACCTCCACATCCAAAACCAGACATATCTATATAATAATGGAAGTAATTTAGTAAAATAATAAATAGTCATCGAATAAAAGAATTTAGTAATTTAAATAATAAATAGTACTCTTGTAATTTTAATTAATGGAATAATGCCCATATGTTTAATTTAGATTTTAGAAACTAATATTACTAATTAAAACTGTATTATATTGGACCAAAACCCACTTGTATATTATTCCTCACTATTAAACATTAACCCATATTATCAAATAAAAAATTTTAGTCATTTTAATGATTATTAGTGGCCTTCAAATTTAAATTAATGGAGTAAGAATCAAATGTTTATTTAAATTTTTAAAAACTATTTATAATTATTTGTTTTTGTAGCAATATTTTGAATTTAATAGTGGTATTGTAAAAAATTATAATGGGAGAATATCCATATGTTTAATTAAATTTTAGTAATTACTTTTATTACTTATGCATTCTTTTTTATGTATTTAAAATCTTAATTGTTGACATCTTAACACCCCCTAAATTCATATAACATCTCTCATATGTATTTTCTCCACAACATACCCACGCATATACTCCCATCTCGACAGCAATTCAACCAAAAAAAACCACATTCTCATGCTAAAAGAAACCTAATTGACAAGTAACTCCTAGGCTATATCCTAAGTTAATAATACATAATAAAGCACAATCATTACATCGTAGAACTATCTACTAGGTATAATCATTCTTTATCATCAACAAGTATTCTAACGACCACCAAAATAACACTTCTATTTAATTTTCCAACATCTTATACAATTCTAAACATGGTACTGATTGTGACATTTCATCGCACACCTTCCATGCATGAACAATTTAACCTTTATTATACTACAATTACCAATAAAATAACAAATACATACTAATCTTCTAAAAATGGTACACATATATCCAATAGTTTTATGCATTTAAAACATAAATAAACATGATTACTTTATAAAAAATCTTGAATAACTAAAATATGAGTAGACAACAAAATATACAATAAAATAATGAAAATGAAGAAAGATGATATAGGGAAATACCTCAAGGAAGACGTGTGTGTGGTCGGTGGAGACAAAACTTGGTCGTCAGAGAGAGTGCATAAGGAAGAGCAATCATCGGAGTGAGAGTTCTGGTGGCACCAACTCGAAATGAGTGAGAAGGAAATGCTCTGGAGCATTATGTTTATAATCGTGGGTGAGCACATTATGTGCTCGCCAGGTACATGATAAATCTCTATTTAATCACCTTTATTCTTTCATTTTGGTCTTTAAAACCTAGCTAAATGCATGTGAATAGCATTATTTTTCATAAATTATCATTCATTATTTATTGTGTAAATGTCGTATAAAATAAATTGCTTGATTCAAAAATAAAAGAATAAAGAAAAGATAATAAAAAGAAATAAAATTCTAAAGGTATTTTGTGATCCTAAACCCTGAGACCTAGGCATCTTGATGACCGGGCCAAACATGTATAAAGTAGGGGGAGATAAGGGTCAAAATATATAATAAAATCCTAATTTTTATTGCATTTTGGGACCTATTTTATTCTTCATCATTATACCTCAAATCACATGAAACTTGTACATACAAAAACATAGAAAGATACAAAATTGATTTCACACAAAAATAATACCTAACGTACATTTTATACTCCGAATAAAAAGTCAAAACCCAAACTTCCCATATCCATATATTCTCCATATGAATTCAAAATGTATAAAAACAACTTTAATTGTATATAACTTTTAATAAGCTATTTAATGAAGCTGGTCCATTCAGTTTGGAGTTAAGATGCAAAAGTTAGGTTTTGGATCCTTATTGTATAATAAACCTGAATAAAATATTCATTTTATTTATTCTTTATAATTTTATATTTTTTATTTATATAATTTTTAAATATTATTTATAAGGTATGTGCATATTAATAATAGAATAAAACCATAACGAAAACAACAAAATAAAAAATATACAAAAATACTAGATGAATATTTCGTTCTTATACATATATAATATATACCTCTATTTATTTAAATGTACAAAATACATTAAAAACTAAAAAATAAATCAAAACAATATACATGATATATAAGTAAATATACCTATAAATGAACCCTTAGAAAGTAACTCGTAAAAAATTCAGTCATAAAAATAAATAAAAATCATATTAAAATACTACATAAAATAATAAATATTTTCAAGTTTTAATCAAAAATTAAATAAATCATTTATTAATTTATTTTTAATTTTTTTATTTATTACTCTGTTTTGTCTTTTTGTGGGTGGCGTGGACCAATCATGTCACGCCACACGTTGACCTGGGTCAACTCTCTTACCCAGGTCGTAGCTCTGTCAGAACCTCATTTTTACCTGTCTTCACCCTTTTTCCCCAATCGATACAAGAATCGATTAGGTCGATTCTTTCTTGACTTTTTTCCCTCATTCATTGCAAAATCATGTGCCATTGATTCCTCGAAGAATGCTCCTCTAATCTGAGAACTTGGCCTTGATCTTCCAGCCACTTCACTCGCTTGTATAAAACCATCTCCTCATCCTTCCTTCGATTTTTGAATCCCTTTTGCTCTGCCTTCTCCCCACATTTTGCATCCCACGGCTCGAGGGAGGAGACAAGTCATTCGCCTAGAATTGTGCAACGTAGAGGATGCGACATACGAGGTTGATTCCACCCATCTCCAACAAGCTTCGCCGGAGGTCCATCTCGCAGCTCATGCTGCTTGAGGTTTCTTCTTTCCTTTGCTTTTAGGTGGATTTTAATTATTGTTTTCATTTCCTACAATTAGTTTTAGGTTTATTCCATCCAATTAGCATAAAAAACAACTATCCGTAGTTCACCGGAGGTTCAATCCGATGAACCCTTTCGTCATTAATCAACCCTATTTCGACTCCACCAAACGCCCCATTTCCTTCCCCTTTCTTTTCTCCACACTTAACAATCCACCAGCCAACCAGATCAGTTCCTGATCTGCGATCTGTGCTCAATCTGCCACCATCTTGCCGGAGCACCCCATCCATTACCATTCCGCCTTCGATAACCACCGATAAACACCCAAACCTATTCCCATGTTCATTGCGAGTTTTCCTAGCTACTTGCAAGTCTGGAAGAACCCCATCTGCGAGTTTCTAGTTTGAAACAAGCTCCAGGTACGTCGATGCTCCAGGCCCCCATCGATGGAGCCCTGACCTCTTTGATGCCTCTAAGAGTTGCGCATCGACGCTAGCGACCATTTTCACATCTTAGCAGCCTTTGGGATAATAGGAGCGAGGAGATAGGTTCAATCGAGCGAGCTCTGAGGAGGAGTTCTTCCCAGTTCGTCAAGACATATCCAAAGCCATCCGATTGAGGTCAAGTCCCAGATTGAGAAGCCTCCATTGGATGCATTTCAACTCAACCATCAGATCAGTTGTTGGGATCTAATCCCATCCATCCGTGTCGAAGCTTCATCCTTTTTACGTGGTCGACATGTGGATAAGTGGGATGTCTGCAACCATCGATACGTGCCTTAGTAGGGATAAATTGCACATCTAACCCCCGCCTTTTTGTATTTTATATTTTAGTCTTGTAAAAAATTTTACAAGTTTAATATTTTTGTAAAATTTGGAAGGAAACCCCTGGCTTTATTTCATATTGCTTGTATATCATGTCTGCATCGTCTCACTTGTCGTTCCATGTAAGGTGGAAATTTTGCAGGGACACCCTTGCTACTTTGTGTAATTAAGTTTAGTCCTGAAACTTAAATATTAGTTGTAATATTTTGGATAAATTGCATTGTACTCCCTGGAATTAATTTTAATTGCAAATATGCCCCCGCTAGATCAATAATTTTTGTAATTGTTTTCAATTTATTAAAAATGTGCTTCAAAAATTATGAAAAAATAAGGATAAGTGCCCTCTATTATATACTTTCACTTCATATTTTTAAATTTGCATTCTAGGTATTTTACCTGATTATTAAAAATAAAAAAATAGTACATTCTATCCTTGTTTGTAGTAAAAATCCATAAAAAAAATTATTTTTTTTGAAAAATTCCAAAAAAATTATACTACATTTATTTTAGTTTTTTAATCTCTAGACCAAAAATCTCTAAAAATAGAAAAGAAAAGTACTAAAAATTAAAAAGCACAAAAATCCTTTATAAAAATATAAAAATCACTAAAAATCAAAAAGTATTTATTTATCTCTCTCCTTTGTTTATTACATATAATTAATAAAAAAATAGCTTTGGAAATTTTTGGATCTAATTACTATTTTTAAATTCCAAAACTAGTCATCCTATTTATTTAATCCTTATTTTTGGATATTTTTAACTTTAAAAATACTTAAAAATTAGCGAACAAATTCCAAGAACATACAAAAATAGTGGAAAATAATAAAAAATACAAAAAAACATTTTTTATTATTTTTAGTATTTTGAATATATTTATAATTGTATCACTCTATATATCTTTATAATTATATATATTCTTATATTCATCATTTAAAAGAAAAAATAATTAATCAAGAAATATAAAAAGAAACTAATCAAGGGATATCTAACTCGTGATTTTCCCTCTTTTCACATGGCATCGTTGTTAGGGAGAAACGCCACATAGATTGCATATCTTTATTTGTTCCTCCTTTTCTCTTATGTGTATTTATCTCTTTATTTATTTGTACTTTTTATATTAATATTATTTGCAAGCTGTCTAACCCTCTTCTTTGTTTGATTTTGTTGCAAGGGACCGTGGATCGAGGGAGGCTCTCCTAGGAGACATATGCACCCACGTGAAGCAGAGTCAGCTTTTCTGACCTAGCCGATAGGGGAGAGCGACAAAGGGGAACATGGGAGAATTTTGAAGACTGAGCTTTTTCCTTTTAGTTCATTTTATTTTTGATTGTAATTTGAAGTGTGAAAGAGACAATTATAATTGTAATAATTAGAACTCTCAAGGAAACTGCCACTTCACGAAGTCCAGTACCCGAATGATTGTTTACTCGGGGGCCTTGTCAGTTTTTGTCATGTTTTCGTCGCTTTTCTTTTTCTTTGTTTCATGATTTTTTTATTTATTTTGTCTGATTGAGCCCTAGTTATAGGATTTTCTTATCGATAGATTAAGGTCAAAAGCCTTAATTGTATTTGCATGTACCTACAGAATCGTGCTTGGAATTAGTCAAATCTAATTGTTGATTATTTAGACTTGAGATTACGCGTTGCGAGAAACCTTATACAACGCTTGAGGGACCTACTGTGGTGGGCACAGAGAGGTTTCCAAGACTGGACCTTAGGTTTCTTTTCTAGATATTTAGCATCTAGTGCTTCACAATAATAGCATATTCTGTCTAGGACGATTTCATCGGCTTTGCATTGCATATAGTGTAGGGTTCAATTCCGCTTAGCATCCTTGCATGGAAAGAGCTGGAGTCAAGGTGAGCATTTCTACTTAGCATTCATCATCGTTTTTTCCTCGCATTGTTTTTCTGACTCTCTCCCTCTGATTTTGACCACATAGGATCTAAAAGGAATTGAATCCTCCTTAGGTTCGTGAATTTTTATTAGAAATCTTAAAAAAGTGATAACTAATAAAAGTGGGACTGCTAAGATTACTCGACCCTAAAATCAAAAAGAAAAGTCTTAGACTTGGAGAGAGTAACCCCTCATTGTATTCACATCATTTTCTATGTACACACTAGGGATTAGTGCCCCAATCCCAGTCCCACCTACGTGTTTGTACAACTATGTGAAATTAACCTAACTCAAAATTTTGAAAAGATAAAAAGACTGAATTTTCACGGTCGTCACTGCATTGAGTTGGTGAATTGAGGGGTTTCTTTTGTGTATAATTGTTTGTTTGTGTGCATACTCCATCTTCTCTGCGTATTTACGTCTTTTTCTTGCATATCTTGATTTTACTATCGTGTTCTTCTAATCCCTTTCTTTTGTTTCAGAGATGGCCGACTGGAGTGATTTCTATCGTGACTTTACGGATCCCTCGTAGCCTCCAGCCAGTCCATCTCCATATTTTCGGGAGGACTTTGCTCCTGATTTTTCTTTTTGTACATATCCACCTAACCCATTGTTTCACGCATCAGATTTTGATTTTTATCCACCACCACCACCCTCACATTTCTCACCATCTCACTCACCCGACATTGAGCTGTTGGAGTCACCTCTTTTAGGCACCTCTCTTGAATATATGAACTGATTAATGGAGGAAATGAATCAGAGGATTGATGACCTCACTAGCCTAAATAAGACCTGCATCGACACTTCACCTTTGGGATTTATGGATTCCTTTGAGGACACCCATGAGAGCTTGCAATTGCCCAAAATACAAAAAATGAGAAAAAATTAAAAACACAAGAAGATTTCCGGAGACACATAGTTGAATCATCTTGCGAGGAGAGGGCACCATTGCTAGATCCAATACTCATACACACGCACACCCTAGTTCCCACCTTTAACCCAAAGGATGACACTATATAGAGTACTCTTAGTCGTCCTTGTGTAGATGATGATTCTAATCTCCTCCCTTGTATGGAGGAGATCCAAAAACTTAAAAAATGTTGACTGGACTAGAAGTGGTGGAAGTTATTCATGAGATTATTGAGGCCCCATTTCTCCAGGTCATGACCCAATTATCTGCTCCTAAACCCATAAAGAGAAAGCAAAGGAGCAGATCTGAGCAATACATCTTGACCATGGCCACTACCTATGCCATCACTCATCGTCCACACATCAAGAAAGGGAATATTATCATACCTCTCATGAGTTGTACCATCTCTGACCATTCTTGTGATGATACTCTCCTTGACGGCGGTGCTTCGATGAATATAATAACCTTGTCATTAGTACAACACCTTCATCTACGACCTCTCAAGAAGACCAGGATGATTTGTTAAGTTGTTGATGGATCAATAAAGAGGCCAAAGAGTATTCTTGAGAACACTATCATTCAGATTCAGGGCATGAGCATCACTGCTCACATTGTAGTATTGCCCATGGAGAATTTCACCCCTATGGAGTGCACTACAATCATCCTAGGATGACCATTCCTCACCTCTGCGAGAGCCTTATTGATTATGGATGTGGAAAGATTCACTTTCATTCTACTGACGAGAGCGTTGTCTTGATCACTGCACCCACCACTGACTAGAGACTGGCATCTGATGAGAGTATGCACGTGTTAACCACTCCCCGAGGACTATGACCTATTTGAAAATATTAGAGTGGCTTGCTTTTTGATGGATGATACTGAGACTTAAGAATTCCTCTTTAGGGAGGAAGAATCAAAAAACATAGACCTTGGAGTTCCCCCTTCCGGTGAGTGGTGTCACATTGATGACATCTGTGGTATCTACACTATAGACAATTTAGAGCGAAGGGTAGACTTATGAGAGACTGCACATGATGAATTTGACCTTACGTCTTTCATCAAGGAATTCATGCCTTTCTTTTATGACCTAAAAGAGACTTCCAAGGCCGAGCACGACCACACTTCTTCCACTGACTAGTTCGTGCCTTTCTGTTTTGAGATCACTGGGGATTTTTATTAGGTTGGTCTTGATCGGTTTGTGTCCGTTGATGACCCTGATATCGACCTACACCTTGTGAGATCCATTCCTTAGCGGTCACGCAAGAAGGTTCGCTTTCTACCTTCTTGATCCTTTTATAGCTTTCACCTTGTATATCCGCTCTCATTTTTTCTTTCCATCTACCATTTTTACTCATCCACCCCACTTTGCATTTTTTCCTTGCTTAGGATGTACTTTGTCTTATGTATAGGGGGTGGATGAGTCGGGTATTCATTCTTCATTGTGTTTCATCACTCTTGTTGTTACCTATACTTAGGGATCTCTTACCTAGGTATATGAGGAATGATGCGTACATTCTCCTCCCGTATATTTTCTTTTCATTTGATTCTTTTGTTAACCCCCCCTCACTATCTCCTTTCCTGATCTATACTTAGGGATATCTCACCCTAAGTATAGGTGGAGACAGACTGAGCTGTCATCTATCCATTCCCACCCTCAAACCTCCTTGCATATAGATACATCCTGTTATACTTAGGATTATTTCATCCTAAGTATAGGGGGGACGGTTGACTTCTCATTCAATGATTCTTTGTTTTCTCGGCATTGTAGTATAGGCTCTTCAATACTCAGTACGAGTTATGTCTTCTCTTTTTCTCTCTGATCTATGAGGACATAGATCAATCTAAGTATAGAGGGGTTGTATATATTCCGTATATACTTTAGCCATAACTCGTACTTTTGTATTTTTTATAATATATCTAATCAGTAAAACACACACCCAATTCTTTATTATACTGATTTGTAAAATAGGTTGAAATTGTTTTTTGCAAAATATTTGAAAAATAGTTTGAAAATCCTTTTGAAAAATCTTTTAAAAATTATTTGGAAAATGTTTTTTAAATATTTTCAACATTTCTAAAATTTTTTTTGTAAAATTTTCTTTCTTCATTTGAAATAAAATGTTTGAAAATCTATTTGCAAATGATTTTGAAAAATAGTTGCAAAATTATTTTGAAAAATTTATCTATACTATTTGAAAAATCTTCGAAAAATGATGTTAAAATTTTGTAAAATATCTGTAAAAATTATTTGTCAATTTAATGTGCAAAATAAAGTTTTCAAAATATTTGTGAAAATCTTTTCAAATTATTCTGAGAGTTGTGTACATAATAAAAATCCCTTATAGACATTATTTAAACATGTAAATTTCTAAAAATCCAACTCTTGTAAATATAATATGCATTCCCGTGTAAATATCTATACCTATTTATTTTCCCAAAAAATTGTCTTGAAAATCCCTAAAAATATGTAAAACTAAAAATCCCAAAACATTAGAAAAATATTTTCCTAAATTGCATAACAATTTACAAAACCTATTCAAAGATTCATAAAAATTTCAAAATTAGAAAATTGCATCATCAAAAATATTTTCTGCATTATACATAGCATTTGCATTTTTTGGATTGAGATGATAATTGTAGAACTCTAAGTAAAATCTTAAGATTAGAGCTTGGTTGGACCTTAATATACTTAATCACAAGAACCTTATAGGAACTGGAATTGAGATACTCCAGGTCTGCTAGAATTAATTCTTTGAGATCATGAAACTTGGTTCAGTGTCGTCTTGACTGCTTAAGTAGAATATATCAGAGCACATACTTGACTCTTGTTGATAATGACCTAGTTTGCACACATGCAACTTAAATTTTTCTCATCTTAGTTGAAGTGGCAGAGGATTGGATTTGCCGGCATGAGACACAAGCCAATGGAAACATCAAAAGTCACACAATTGTGGCCATTGTACCCCAACCCGATCCAGTAGCCATGAGGTCTAAAGACAGATGTTGTAGATTGCAATAATTCTTCAAAAGAGGGATTGTCTACTAGCTCAAGAGGAAAAAGTCCTTACGTAAATGATGTTGCATATAGTATTAAAAAAAAGAGGAAAAATCAAAAACTCCAAAAAAATTGGACAAGCCTGATTGAAACTAAAATGGTTATTGGAGTGTATATATTTATAGTTAATAAACAAGCTTGAGCTTCAAAGTCATACTTTTGTGGGCCTGTAGATGGATGACTTGGCTTCACTGATCAAGCATCCTAGGATAGGTAGCTACACTAGCTTCTATCCATTCTTCTCTCTACCCCCTCTTCTTGAGCTGGTTGTACTTGAACTTAGAAGGGAATACCCCGCTTCTCAATGAAAGAGTCGTTGGATTTAGGAATTAGGGTCACCATGTTGGGGAAGATAGATTTTTACCGCTTCAGCCGAGGAGAGCTACATATCACACACTATCCCAGATAGATTCATAGTCATAAGGGTTTGTGTATGAGTTGACTTATTCTGACTTGGCTATTGAGGAAACTTGAACGGGGATAAGCGATTCTCGAAGATTGTTGAGTTTCCAATTTGTTACCCAATAAGGTTTCGACCGCACCTAAAATCAAAAAGTTCGACTTAAGCTCCAAACTTTGATTTTGTGAAGTCAAGTTTAAAAGTTAAAATCATTCCAATTTCTTTCTATTTCTTTTCTTTATTTTTTATGCATTTATTGCACAATTGTTTGCTAAGGACAAGCAAAGGCAAGTACAAGAGGGGTGATGAATCTCCATTTCATAACCTTTATTCTGTCATTTTAGCCTTTAAACCCTAGCTAAATTCTTGTAAATAGCATTATTTTGCATAAATTATCCTTCATTATTTATTATGCAAATGTGGTATAAAATACATTGTTTAAAGCCAAAATAAAAGAATAAAGAAAAGAAAAGAAATGGAAATAAAATGTCAAAGGTATTTTATGACCCTAAATCCCGAGACCTAGGCATCTTAATGATTAGGTCAATAAGGAATAATATAGGGGGAGATAAGGGTCAAATATATATTAAAAATCCAAATTGTATTGCATTATAGGACCTATTTTATTCTTTATCATTTATACCTCAAATGAAGAAATTTTGTACATGAAAGTTGTAAATAAAAATACATAGAAAAATACAAAATTGATTTCACACAAAGATAATACTTAGTGTACATTTTATACTCAGAATAAAAAGCCAAAACCCAAACATCCAAGACCCATATCTTCTCCATATGAACTCAAATTGTACCAAAATCACCTTTAAGTGTATATAACTTTTAATAAGCTATTTAGTGAAGATGGTTTCATTCATTTTGGAGTTAAGATACAAAATTTAGGTTTTAGACCCCTATTCTATAACATATCTGAATAAAATATTTATTTTATTTGATCTTTACAATTTTTATATTTTTTATAATTTTGTATATATTATTTAGAATGTATGTTCATATTTAGAATAGAATAAATCTATAAATAAAACAATAAAATAATATAGTATACAAAAATACCTAGATGAATATACTATACTTGTACCTATATAATATATATACCTCTATTTATTTAAGTGTACAAAATACATCAGAAAAATACAATAAAAATATATTTGTGTATATTTAAATAAGTTATAAATATATAAATTATGTATATAAAATAATAAAATAAAAAATACAAAATAAAAATAAAAGACCTAATATAGGTAAATATACCTATAAATGAACCCTTAAAAAGTAATTCGTTGTAAATTAAGTCATAAAAATAAAGAAAATCATATTAAAATAGGTATTTTTACACCCATAACCCTGAGTAATTTCACAATAACATTCATAACCCTGCATAATCGCAAATTACACGAGAAACCCTGAGTAATGCTTAGCCTTTACATGACATAACCCTGTGTCAAGTGTCGTTTCGAATCTCCGTTAACTTCGACGAAAAAAGTTAATTATGGACAAGTTTGCCCTTTAAAATATTTTATATTTACAAAATGATGTTTCCCTCCCCTTCCTCCAGCCCCTTCCACATGTCGATCTCCTCCCCTTCTTCTTCCTCCAGCCCCACGCCACCTGCAAGCTGGCATCCCTTTGCCGTCTGAAACCACACTCAGTTGACTTGTACTGGAAGCCCTCCGGGCGTCTCCCAGCGCCATTACCTCACCTCCTCACCTTAAAGCCATCGTACACTGGTCGAGAGCCCCTTCCGAGCCTCACCTCCCCTCTAACAGAGCACCCCCTCCCCTGCCCGCAGCGCCGAGTTCCACCTGGTTGAGAGCCCCGCCCGAGCAGCACCTCCCCTAGAGCAGAGCACCCCCCTCCCCTACCCACGGCGTTGAGTTCCACCTGGTTAAGAGCCCCGCCCAAGCAGCGCCTCCCCTGGAGTAGAGCACTGATGGGCCGAAAAATAACCAAGACTCGGGTAAATGAAATAGAGCTAGGGTTGTTGCGACCTAAGTCTCGGAGATCAATCAGCTCAATAAGAAAAATGAAGGGCAGACCACCAAACAGAGATAAAATCAGAGAAAAACAACTAGTGGACCTGGCTATGAGATTAGCTTGGTATAGCACCCAGGGTCGGACTCAGGGAGCGCGGATTGGCCTTGCGGCCTAAGAAGTAGTCTAAAAATGAAGAAAATATAAACAAATATTTTTTGGTGGATTTTTTTATATTTTTATATTTTTTTTGGATTTTTAAATATGAAGGAAACTAATAAAACAATAAAAACAAGCAACTTCAAGCAATTATTTAATGACTCACAAATAGTCCAAAAATTCAAATAAAAATATTTATATGTTTTATATATTTTTTACTGTTTTTGGTGAATTTTTGAGGATTTTATGATTTTATGGAATTTTCTAAAAATGAAAGAAGGCAAAAATAAGAGAAAATTGTCCAGTCAGACTTGGAGGACCAAATTAAAAAATAAAATGGTCCTAAAAGAGTCCGAAGGTATTTTTCATGTAAAGTATAAACAAAAAGGAAAATCAGGAAAAGATTTATTAATTTTTGGATTTTCTATGATTTTTTAGAATTTTTGATCCCAAAGTGCACAGGGACCTGTTTGCAATAAAAATAAAGTTCTGGGGCTGAAAATGAACAAATATAGAAATCTGGGGGGTCCTCGTGTAATTTCTCCAAGTCCCCGCGCGCGGGGCACGTGATCTGGGCACAGAGGGACCTATATGCAATTAACTTTCTTCCCCGGACTTATTAGCAACAGGTGCTAAAAGTCCAAGGGCGAAGTTGCAAAACACCCAAATAAATTCAACACAGGTCGAATAACATCATTCATTGGGGTATAAGTGCAAATAGCAAGAAATATTTTTCATTCAATAACATATCAGAACTACAGCCCACATATTAAAAATTCACCAACAAACCACATGACGAAGCACGTGTCTATCGCACACAAGGATGAAAATGCAAATATAATAAATACCAGGTCCTAAGTGCAATTTTTACAAAAATAAAAGAACTATCTAAACTAATTACAGGACTAAACAATAAAAACTAAATAGGAGGGGGCCTAAGTGATATTTACCCCTTACTATCCGAGGGCTGAGGGCATGCCACGTGTGAGATCCAACGGCTGCAGGGCGCTGCGCCTCAACAAAGGAGTACTGGCTCGGATCGAACGACGGAGGTGTGCCCACATGGTTGATCTGATGCTCTGGAATCAAGGGCACCCCTCGCTGGATGAAGGGCGATGAAGCGGCCACATGTCGATCTGACGGTGGCTGATAAGGGCCTCTTCTTCGCCTGGAACGAGCGGTCCGGATGAGATCTGGAGAGTCGGTGCTGAACGGACGGCTCTGGAGGCTCCTGGAAGAACACAGCTCCGGCGAACTTCGTCGGAGCCCCATGGCTATGCTGGGCCTCCTCTGCTACTGCTAAGGTGCGGAATAGATCTGCCATGACGTCCCGCAGCTAATGCGCCTCTCCGATGAGGCCAGGAAGCTTCGAAGAGCTCCGGCAACGACGGCGAGGCTGAGCTCCTGTGCCTAGAAGCTAAGGTCCTCAGATGGACCTCTTCTGACCTGAAAAGCAACACAGGAAGACTCATGGGTCGAGGGCAAACTGCCTCGACGCGGTTAGAGGCGAAATGGGTGGCTGGCGCGTCGGGGCGGATGATCTCTGGTGAGGCGGCGGCGGTGGAGATCGACTCCCAGTTCCGAGGTGAAATAGGTTGGATGGATAGGCGTAGAACGTGCAGAGGAGTGTGGCGGAGATGATGGTCGAGTTGATCGATGAAATGGGTGGACGGAGCGGAACGAATCGATGAACGACGGCGAAAGATGGATTTGGGGCTAATCAAAAATTCGAGCAAGATAGAAAGAACTAGGCTCACCTGGTGACTGTGGTTTACTGGGAATGAGCTGAGATAGCTCTGGTCGTCGCCTCGAGGGTCGTCGATGGCCCGAGGCTCAGGCGCAACTCTGGGATGCGTACGGCGGCGAAACGCGGCCGGATCATTGACGCGGTGCTCCTCCGCCTCTCTGCAACATCCGGTCCAAGGCTGTCACTTAGAGGATTTGGGTGGAGGTCCTGGGTGGAAGAGGCGACGCCAAAGATGGCGTGAAATGGCTGTCGGAGCTGAGGATAAATAGTGCTAGGGGCCCGAGAAGATGGGGTCGGGCATGGATATCGGAGCTCGGACCCCGAGGAGAAACCACCGGGCGTGGATCTCGATTGATGAATCTCTAATCAGGACCTGGGGTTTTGAGATTTGGTGTTCGGATCATGGCGCGATAATTGGGAGAAATCGGATCAAACGTCAGATCCGCGAGAGAAGGGTCTGCGTGGGAGAGTTGACCGGGGGTCAATAATCACCCGTGGACCAATAGGAATTCAGGAATTATTAACGATTTGATAATTCAATAAAAATTAATAAATGAATTAATTTCGAAAAACTCAAAACATGAAAAATGTTTCTTTATTTTTAAGTTAATTTTTTGGTGATTTTTATTTATTTTTTTTGAAATAAACATAACGTATGTACAGTATAGTATTATTATATATAGGTGTATACAATATTGTATTTTTTATTTTGATTTTTAATTATTTGTTTTTGTACATTTTTATTCCAATTTTATATTTTATTTATTTAGAAAATAAAATTTGGAATAATTTGGTGTTTTTATTTTGTTTTTATTATATATTTACAAGGCCTAAATAAATACTTTTATTTATATACATATATGGTATATATACAAGGTTGGGTTTGTTTTATTTTTATTTCTTTTTATTTTGTTTTTATTTTTATGGTTTTTATTTTATTTATTTACATTATGGAAGATGGAATATATACAAATTTTTATGGGATTTTATTTATTTATTTACAAGGTGAAATAAATATATATGGTGAATCTATGTACATGGCTTATATACAATGGTGAAGGGATTTTTATTTTGTTTTGTTTTTCTCATTTTTATTTTAATTTAATATTTACAAATATATACCTATTTACAAAAATATATAATTTTGTTTTATTTAGGGAAAATATTTTTATTTATATACAAGTATATATGTACACGCATGAGCTTCCTTATCTCTCTCTACTTGGGTTTTTATGCGGTCAGGCCCATGCTGAGCCCTCCCTTGGAATTAGGTCGCTCAATATTTATTCTAAATATCTCCCTCTTTTTCTTTTATTTATTTATTCTTTATTTATGCATAAAAACATGCTAATTATTCATATTTACACAATGCATGCTGAATGATAATTATTACTAATTACAGATATCTACATGTGTTTTGCATAGGTTTTGTAGTAAATAAAAGAATAAAGAGTGATGAATGGGTATTCATCACCCCCCTATACTTAACTTTGCTAGTCCCTTAGCAAACACTTATTTGAAAAAGAAGTGAAAAAAAAGAAAAAGAAAAAGAAAAAGAGGAGAAAATGCATGGATTAATGCTGAGTTTTAAACTTGCCTTCATGAAATTGAAATATGGAGCTCGATCAGATCTTTGGATTATTAATGTGTCGGAACCTTATTTGGAATTAAGTTTAAAACTCAACAGCCTCTAAGATCCACTAATCTACAATCAAGACTCCTCAACAATCCAGATCAGAACAAGACTACATACACAAACCCTGAAGACTATGAATCTTTCCTTGTACTGTGTAAGTGAGGTATAGCTCTCCACCTCAGAAGTAGTAACTTGACAACCCTCCCCAACAAGGTAACTCTATGACCCTAGTCTGGCCACTCTTTCCTCGAGGAGCGGGGTATTCCCTTCTAAGTTCAAGTTCAACCGGCTCAAGAAGAGGGGGAAGAAGAGAATGGACCATGGCCAGTGTAGCCATGTATCCTTGGGAGCTCAACCAGTGTAGCTAAGTCTCCCTGTTGCAAGCTACATAAGATGGAACATGAGTCTCAAGCTTTGCTTATTTGCACTATATACATACTCCGGTGGGATTATCATTTTCTGTCAGACCCACCACTTTTTTGGGGTTATTTTCTTTTTGCATTTTTTTCAAGTGCATCTGTACAACATATTTACAAAGTGCAGCATATGTACATAAGGAGTTTTCCCTCTTGAGCCAGTAGACTATCCCTCTTTTGAAGCATTATTGCAACCCACAACTCCTGTCGTTAGACCTCATGGCAACCAGACCAAGTTGAGACGCACTTCCTTCACTAAAAGAAGAAGAGAGGTTCCGCCTAGAAGTACTACCCTCATATGCTACCCCAAGTCAAGGAAGACTGCCTCCTCACCACCTCATCCGTAGAGTGCTCGGTGTAAAGTGCGGGTCCAAGTCAAGCCATTGTCTATATGAGTCATGTGTGTGTTGTTAAGTGCTCTACTTAGGCTCATCGAGATGACATGTGATCATAGCCTAGTGGACTCAAAGAATTAAGTCTCCATGGACCTGAAAAGCCTTAACCCTAAGCCCTATAAGGTTCCTCTTATGATTAGGTGGATTAAGATCTTAATCAAGCTCCATTTCTCAATTAAATTTCAGGCTAGTTTAAATGTCAACTATAATCTAGGAAAAACTATACATATATATACAAGGATGCTATTTACATGATATTTACACAAATGCAAAAATTTTAAAAAAATGTTTTGAAACATGAATGAATGCATGAATGCAAGTTTTGCAAAATATTTACACAAATTTACACAAGGTTTTTGCAAACTTTTGATTTTCAAAACATTTTGGAAAAATTTTGTACTATATACATAGTTTTGATATGCACATATTTACACACTATTTACACAAAATGTTTTTGAAAACATTTTTACAAAAATAATTTGTTCAATAGTTATGTATGTGCAATAAAAGAATGTTTATTTACAGGGAAAATTTTAATTTTTATGGATTTTTAGGTTTTTAGCCATTTTTATTTATCAACACACTCACACAATGTACGAGTTATGGCTAAAGTATATATGAAATATATACACACCCCCCTATACTTAGCTCGAACGATGTCCTCAGAGTCAAGAGCGATGAAGAAGACATAACTCGTGCTTAGTATAGGGAAGTAAAAAGGAAGGCTATATGTAAAGACGAATGAAAGAATAGAAATCAAGAGGGTCTCGGCTTTTCCCCCTATACTTAGGATCAAATAATCCTAAGTATAGCAGGCTGTACACAAAGGGAAAACCGAGTGAAGAATGTACAGGGTCTACCCCTCCTATACTTAGGGTAAAATATCCCTAAGTATAGGCAACAAAAATAGGGGTAGAAAGACACGAAGAAAATCAACAAATATATACAGATGAGAGGACATCACTCCCCCTATACTTAAGGTGAAGGATCCTTAAGTATAGGCAACAACAGAAGTGATGAAACAGAACGGGAGAACAACCCGGTGTTTCCACCCCCTATACTTAGGATGAGGTATATCCTAAGTATAGCAAAGATAATTCCTAAGTGGGACCTGGGGTGAAAACAAGAACGGAAGAAAGAAAACTCAAACTAAGACAAAACATGTATATACAAAAGGGTACAATGTTGAGGTGCCTCTCAACAAGCGCTAGGTTTTACGCCCCTTGCTGGGCGCAAAGGCTAGGACAAAGCAGTATCAAGGTTCAGGATGACATAAGGCGAATGCCATACTGTCGTCGCAGTCTCGATATGAGAACCGTAGTGAAAACAACAGTGTAAAGAATGAAACCCATGTATGCAATCAAGCGGGTGTCTGTTACCGGCCAAGGATATGGAAATATGTGATCGGGATCCGGTAGCACAAAAGAAATCATCGACTCTTGATCAGACTGGAGTGAAAGTGTAGAGCCGATGAAGTCAAACGTGGAGAAGGATGGATCAGTCATGGAATCCTCCACGTTAATCAGTGTCTCAAGAAGGTATGGACAGTCAAGATCAGGAGACTCTCTAAGAATACTGATATCTGATGCATGAAATAGAAGTAAATCGGGCAGATCATCGAATATCTCCAAGACGGGCTCATCCTCACGAGGGTCGTCGAGGTGAGATGACATAGAATCAGAAGGATCAGAAGACTCGGTTTCGTGTTCCGCCAGGTCGGAAAACACTCTCAGAAGGTGAAACGAGAACTCATCGTGTACGGTATCCTCCCGCAGATAACCCTCGGGGAGAATGCAAGATCAGAAGTGAGTAAGAGAGGATCAGGATCTAGAATGGCATCTGCGTTGCTGTCAAGCACCCACTCTGTACACCAAGTTGCATCATCATCTGAAGTGTGGCTCTCAGCAATCTGGAAGCAGGAGAAGGTACTGGTCAACACCGCGGAGGCTGGTAATGTGTCTGCGATTGATCCTCGCTCTGCGGCAATGCCGGCTGCCATCTGGTCCTCAGCCAAGTGTGTCTGTCTCGTCAAAGTAGAGGACAAAAAGCTCGACTATGGGACTATCTGTGTCCGGTGTCTCAGGGCGGTGTCCCATACCGAACTGTGGTTGCTGGGCTGAGTCCTGGTAACTGCCAAACTCCGAGAGGTATCTCTGTAGAAAAGAAGCTAACTCCTCGTGTAATGCGACACACCGCACTGGTACTGCAACATCCTCATGTGTTGTCCTGAATAGGGCATCTCGTGAAGAAGAACTATGTGAAAGTGAACTCGAGATGGTATCCGGTAGGTGAATGTCGGAACTGCGGTGTGAACCGCCAATGTGGTAATCACCAGTGCTACTGCTCTGCGGTCATCCCCCGCATTGAGATCTCGATAAGGTCTGGCAGTGGAAAGCCCGTGGTCTGGGAATCTACACAAGAGGTCAAGAAACCTCGGCCATGCCTCATGCAGTGGCTCCTGGGGGTCAACTGAAAAGTTGGTGATCAAAGACCGCATCAACTCTGCTCTACGCGGGGGGAAGTATCTCTGTAGAAACTCTCCGGCACAGGCCCCAATCGTCTGTGCCATCGCATGGCTCTGTCTTGAAGTGTGAATGGGAAGGTCCTCCTCATCAGCTCCTCTGCCGTGATATCTGAATATCTCTGTGCTCTGCAAAACTCCTCGAATGCGGACAGGTGAAGATAAGGATCCTCGTGCGCCTCCCCTGAAGATGTCGGTAGTCTCTGAATGAAATCTAAATCCAAGCTGGAATGGACCTCGTGTAGAAGCTGACTGAGCTCCCTGTCCTATCTGCTTCTCCATCCATCTGGGATAGGATCTATCTGATGATCTCCTCTGCTCTCTCTGATCACAAACGGAGTGCACTGTAAACTCAGCAAAGGCATCGTCTGGGTCTCTTCTCTATCTGGTATCCTCGGACGTCTAGCACAACATGCCTAGAGTAGAGAAAAGGATGGGAGGGAGGGAGCGGGAGGTTGGTCGGGGATTCGACCTCCCTCGAAGGTGGACTGGACTGATGGTCAGCTGGTGAAGAAGAAGCCGCAAGAGTTGGCCAGGAGTGAGGGGGATCCATCATCCAGGGGTGAAAGAGAAAAAGAAGACTGAAGGGAGGGTGGGTGGAGAAAGATGAAGGAGTGGAGAAGAAGATGGGGGGAAGGCAGAAGGGATCTGGAATCACACAAGATGAGAAAACAAAACCCCTGATTTACTACGCACACAGAGCTGAAGACCAAAAGGGATCGGTCAATTATCTTGTCGATTTTATTTTAGGTTATCATTCAGTCTTTCAGAGCGATTACGTGAGCTAATAGGAATCCAATATTTCTCAACCGATTGTCCCGTACAGAAAGCCGGTAATCAGTCGAGAAAAATCGGATATGGCTCTAGCCTAAGGTGCGGGTCACTCTCTCGCTCATCCAAACCAAACAAGGAGGGGGTTACTCTCCCCAAGACAGATTTTCGATGAGGTGTCTTTTAGATCAAGTGTGATTGGCAGTCCCGATTTTATTGTTTTTCTTTTTAGGTATTTTTCAAATAAAAGCAAACGCCTAATGAATTTTCGGTTCTCCTGGTTATTTAAGTCCAAAAATCAGGGGGAGAAGTCGAAAAGCCGATGCGCGAGAAATCAATGATGCATGCAGAGTAAGAATTGCTTACCTGACTCTAGCAATCTACATGCAAGAATGATCTGTGCAGAATTTAAAGACAGGAATAAAACTACCTAAATGATGCAGGTGGAAACCGAGCCCTAAGCAAGCAGTTCTACTCGACAGAACGGCTAGTCGATCACCAACCTTCAATCCAAGAGTCCAGTCTAGGCTCACCCCTCCTCCTCTCGACAAATCGAGTTCAGGAACAGCGCTTGGCAGGGCGGGCTCGCGGCGCGTAGGCTCGAAGGTAGTGGATCGACTATTTATTATTTTTTTAGATTTTTTAATCTTGGTCCAATTAATCGATCTATAGGTACATGCAAGGTTATTAAAGTGTGTGGACCCTACTAATTACATCACAGTCAAGCAAAAATTCTAAGGCTAGGGGCTGAAAACTGCGAGAATCAGAAAGGCAGGAAATAAACGGTAAAGAAAACCGCTAAAACCGCGAAAAAGCCGAGGGGTCCCCCCGAGCACACTGGTGCTCGGCGAAACAGACCCCGAGAGTCTAAGTGTCCTGCTGAGTGTCCTGTCCCTGTTTTATTACAATAATAGTTCAAATGAGCTGAAAAGAAACCTAAACTAATTCTACACTATGCCCGCACTCGGCTGCCTCCTCGCGCTCTCCTGCGGCTTAGTGTAGAAGGGAGCCACCTCCGATTGTCGCGGTTGCGTCGGCTCCTCGAAAGTAGCTGCCTCGGTCCTCGGGCCTTCGCAAGCAAGCAACAAAGTGTCAAACCAGATAAAATAAGGCAAATAAAATAAGAAAAAGAAAATAGGGTATATATGCAAAAATAGAAATAAAAATAAACAAGCAAAAACAACCAAAAACTAAATAAAAGAGAAGAAATAAAAGGAAGAAATAAAATTAAAAGAAAACTGAAAATAAAAGAAAAACAAAAAGCCGCGAAAAGCCGCGGACGAAGAAAAAGCCGCGGAAAGCTGCGAAAAAGAAAGCAAAATAAAATGAAAATAAAACTGACTACTAAGCCGTGCTCCCCGGCAATGACGCCATTCTGATGCCTCGAAAAATCTCTCAATCAATCCGAGATTAGATAAAAATAGTCACTCACGGGTCGCTGCGACCCGGATCGAGAGAATCAATCATATCAACTAGAAAAATATGGACAGACCATCAAACAAGCAAATAAAACACGAAAATCAAATAGTGGCCCTAGCTATGAGATTAGCTTGGTATAGCACCCAGGGTCGGACTCAAGGAGCGTGGATTGGCCTTGCAGCCTACGAAGTAGTTTAAAAATGAAGAAAATATAAACGAATATTTTTTGGTGGATTTTTAATATTTTTATATATTTTTTTGATTTTTAAATATGAAGGAAACTAATAAAACAATAAAACAAGCAACTTCAAGCAATTATTTAAGGATTCAAAATAGTCCAAAAATTCAAATAAAAATATTTTTATGTTTTATATATTTTTTACTATTTTTGGTGAATTTTTGAGGATTTTATGATTTTTATGGAATTTTTAAAAATGAAAGAAGGTAAAATAAGATAAAACTATCCAGTCAGACTTGGAGGACTAAATTAAAAAAATGGTCTTAAAAGAGTTTGGAGGTATTTTTCATGTAAAATATAAACAAAAAGGAAAAATCAGGAAAAGGATTTATTATTTTTTGGATTTTCTATGATTTTTTAGAATTTTTATGAATTTTTAAGGATATTTTAATTTTTATGGTTTTTATAACTCCAAAAAGAACAAAAAATGCACAGAAAATCAAGGACACAAAAACACACAAAACTTATTTTTTGGAATTTTTAACAAAGTTTTAATGTTTTTTTAGCATTTTATAAACTGACAGAGACAAAAAGGGAGGTTTTTAAATTTTTAAAATACTAAAAAGGCTCAAAAATGTTCCCAAAAATTTTGTGAAAATTCTACACAGTGACAAGAGCCACGTGTCAAATTTTCACACGATTTGGACAAAAATTGATATTTTATTTAAATCAAACAAGAGCCCACAGTGCACTGGGACCTGTTTGCAATAAAAATAAAGTTCTGAGGCTGAAAATGAACAAATCCGGAAATCTGGGGGTCCTCGTGCAATTTCTCCATGTCCCCCCGCGCGGCGCACGTGATCTGGGCACAGAGGGACCTATATGCAATTATCTTTCTTCCCAGACTTATTAGCAACAGGTGCTAAAAGTCCAGGGGCGAAGATGTAAAATACCAAAAAATTCAACACATGTCGAATAACATCATTCACAGGGGTATAAGTGCAAATAGCAAGAAATATTTTCATTCAACAACACATCAGAACTACATCCCAGATATGCAAATTCACCAACAAACCACGTGGACGAAGCACGTGTCTATCGCACACAAGGATGAAAATGCAAATAAAATAAATATCCAGGTCCTAGGTGTAATTTTTACAAAAATAAAAGAACTATCTAAACTAATTACAAGACTAAACAATAAAAACTAAACAGGAGGGGGCCTAAGTGATATTTACCCCTTATTATCCGATGGCTGAGGGCATGCCACGTGTGAGATCCAACGGCTGCGGGGCGTTGCGCCTCAACGAAGGAGTACTGGCTCGGATCGAACGGCGGAGGTGTGCCCACGTGGCTGATCTGACGCTCTGGAATCAAGGGCACCCCTCGCTGGATGAAGGGCGATGAAGCGGCCACGTGTCGATCTGACGGTGGCTGATAAGGGCCTCTTTTTCGCCTGAAACGAGCGGTCCGGATGAGATCTGGCGAGTCGGGGCTGAACGGACGGCTCTGGAGGATCCTGGAAGAACACGGCTCCATCGAACTTCGCTGGAGCCCCACAGCTGCGCTGGGCCTCCTCTGCTGCTGCTAAGGTGCGGAATAGATCCGCCTTGACGTTCCGTAGCTGATGCGCCTCTCCAATGAGGCCAGGAAGCTCCGAAGAGCTCCAGCGATGACAGCGAGGCTGAGCTCCTGTGCCTGGAAGCTAAGGTCCTCAGATGGACCTCTTCTGACCTGAAAAGCAACCACAGGAAGAATCCTGGGTCGAGGGCAAACTGCCTCGACCCGGTTAGAGGTGAAATGGTTGGTTGGCATGTCGGGGCGGATGATCTCCGGCGAGGCGGCGACTGTGGAGATCGACTCCCAGTTCTGGGGAGAACTGGGTTGGATGGATGGGCATAGAACGTGCAGAGGAGTGTGGTAGAGATGATGGTCGGGTCGATTGATGAAATGGGTAGACGGAGCGGAAACGAATTGATGAACGACAGCGAAAGATGGATTTGGGGCTA